>SKCR01050698.1:0-95201 GCA_019454045.1 Zanthoxylum bungeanum
CGAAGCGTCGAGGGACTAAAGGGTCCATCAACTGTCATAGTCAAGGTCAAGAATCTTACGACCAATTGAAGCATCGAGGTGTCTAAGGGTCCATCAACTATCACAGTTAAGATCGAAGTATTTCACCACCGATCGAAGCATTGGAGGGCCTAAGGGCTCATCTATCAAAAAAACCAACTGCCACAAAACTAGGTAAGTCTGGTGACTCGAGAAAAACCAAGTAAGTAAAAAACATGCATGAATTTGATAGACTTGTCATTATCACACACTACACAAGTCTACCAAAGTGGGGTCAACTGTAGACATTATATTTTTACGCATAGCCCAATTTTGAGTCTCGTATGGGGGCACAATTTGAAAGTTTGAAAATGTTTTATGGTTTAATACCATAATGGAAAGGAACACTAGAGAATTTAACCAAATCCAGGTCAGACACATCTATATCCGGCCAGATTTTTCTTGAACTATAAAATTTGGCCGAATATATCCTGAAGACCCTAAATTCGGCCAGACATGTGACAGCTATTAGTAAGCGTGTAGATTTTAAATCATAGAAATCATGGGTCTGATGGATGTTCGGCCAGTCATATATTTCAATAAATATCCCTTCAGATATACGTCGGGCTGTCAGCCAGTTTATAGATCTTCAGTTACTGAAATCATGAGAATGATCATTTCTGGCTGGACGTATATCCCAAGAGATGTATCGAGTTTTTGCTGATAATGCAGATTGGCAATCACTGGAGACAATAACTGAATCACAAATCCCCTTCCTTTTTTTAGTTTCTGTTTGGAACTATTAGTGCCTAAACCCTTTAATTTTTTAACTTTGAGTATTGAACTTTCAACCTAGAGTCTTCAGTCTTCAATTACACACTAAAACTCTACCAGTTTAGAGAGAGAAAAATAGTGAGAAAATATACAGAAACCTCTGGAGTCCCCCCTTTTTCTGGTAAGCAACCTAGCACTTATTCGGATTTTTGATGCATCTTCTGAGCCAAACCATACTTATGTTGGGGTTGGTGCTCAGAGCGCCAATTCCATATTGTATTTCTTTATGAATACTTCTGTAAAACGATATTATTATTAATAATATATACAGTTTCTATAATATAATGAATCTTTTAATATGGTAAAGACTTAATGACCTTAGAATGACTAGTCATGGTACTGTTGCAAAAGCGTCGCAACTGACATTGAGATGTGTCATGACGTTGTCATTCTCAGACAGTTCCTGGTCAAGTTTACACTACTTGGTCAGTATAGTAAACCCGTTGAGACCGGTACATGTCGTATACAGGAATAAATGATTCCAATGGTTTCTCAATGAACCATTAGTCTTAGAGACTAGTATAGACGTGTAGGTATTTATAGCGGATAAACACTGAACAACTCACCAAAGATTCTTAATGGATGGTACACCAACGTCAACAAGAATCTTCTCGGGTTGAGTAGCACTTGTGATTCTTAGACTTGAGATACCATTATGGGTACATGAGACATCTTCTACACTTAGATGGTAGTCGCGTCACCGATCTATTAAGATCAGACCTCCGCATGTTCGTTGGGTGTAGATAGATCCTCAAGGTATCCTGTGCGTATCGAGATAGGATCCGTCAGTTCTGTGTATTAGAGCATATGTAGTCCATATGATTAGGAATCAGATAAAACCATGGGCCCGTGGTACATTTTAGAAGTTAGTTTTAAACATTCCTTTTCGAGATTGCTAATGGAATAGTCGACTTGATAATCCCTATAGACATTTAACGTTTACATCTATATCTCTGGGATTTATCCGGATACCCGTGACGGAGGAATTATATATTTTCCATGAACTCGACCTGTATGATTCAGCGAGTTTATCTGTGATCGTCATAATTTATGGGTGAATAAATTATGGACACGAAATTGGATTTCGTGACGGATATGCCTGAATCTAGAGAGTCTCACTAATGAAATATACTCGTAGAGCACTAGGGCAACAATTATAAATAATACTGCTTATTTATTAAGTCGTTTAAAGGTTAAACGCAAAATACATGTGTAGGGACCCGATAGTCATTTCCTTAATTTTTGTGTATTTGCATTTAATACTTGATTGATTCAAATACACATTAATTAATAGTCAAATTGAGATATTTGACTAATATCATAAATGAATATATGTATTTAATATTTAATGTAAATATTATACATATATTTAATATATTTGTATTTAATTAATTAATTATTAAATGATTAAATTAATTAAAGTATAGATATTTTAAGTTATGATATTTATTTTAATGGCTAAGTTGCCATTGTTGACTTTGTTGAAAATATCATTAACGTGTAATGATCATTTTAACAAATTGGCAAAATTCAAATTCAAATGAAATTAAAATAATTTGGCTTGATATTTTCCTTAGGTAATTTCAGCCAAGGCAATGCAAGTATATATTGTTTCTTTCATTTTAGATTTAATAACCTAATACACTTTATCAAAACTCCATTAAAACAAAGCAAAGAAGATAGAGAGAAAAGAAAAAGAAAATCAAAGAAAAGCTTGGAATTTAGTAAGTATTTCCAACCTTCCATTCGAGAGTAAATTGTTCCTCTTGTTGTGGGTTTCACTTGGTGATGTTCTTCAGTTTTTCTATTCTTTATTATTTTTGTTTTTGATGGATGAAAGTTTGATGAAGGTGTCATGCATGTATGAAGTTGATAGAATGTTACTAATGATGTAGTAAGCATTCTTTTAATGGTTTTAGAAACTTGTTGCTAATCTAGAATTGTTGACCCACTCTTAAATGACCTAGATTTGATCTATAGTTATTTCATTGTGTTGAGACTTGAATTGGATGGCATAAACATGATTGAAGTATTGGATTCAACCAATTTGGTCTAATTTATCCAATTTGTAGAAATTGAAAAATTAGGGTTTGAGACCACTTCCGAATTTGGAGCTTTTCATTTATATTGTGTATTAAGGTGTGTACATGATACACATAAAATCTAATGTAGATTGGATTTCATTTGGATGTGTTTTGAACTTTGGAAGTGCAAAATGCACATTAATGAGCTTCTAGGAGGCTCACGGCCTTGAAGGAAAAATTGGGATTTTTGTTGCTCTTTCTGTTTTGACATTTAGGACATGTTAAATTCATCTTAGAAATTATTTAGAATCATCCAAAATTGATTTGAACAATTTCGGACTAAAATGAACAAAATGCAAAGTTTTGGGGTAATTTGGTAATTACATAAAAATTTGATTTCTTGTGTAATATTTCATAATTTGATTATTGGATAATAAAATAAATAAGTTTATTTTATTAATCCGAGAAAAAATTTTGAAATCGGAAAATTTGATTTTCCACTGTTTCCCCTACGTTACCGGATTTCTGCAATAAAACCCTTTCAACTTAAAGGTACGACCTGAGGGTACCCTAACTTTCATTTCTGCTTCTTTGAGTTCATGTTTTAACAAAGTATATTTGGCCGGATATGATATACGTCCGGACGAACATGTAAAATGTTTAAATTGTTTATTATTGCTCTTTTATGTTACGCTCGTTGTTGTCATTTTATGCATGTTAGTTGTTTTATTAATATTTAGTTATTTTGTGCATGATCCATGAAAGATATCTGGACAGAGACATAACATGTCCTGTCGGATATTTCTGAGATATGTATATCTGGTTGTGTGTCCCTCTTCGGTATATGGGATGAAAACCTGAACATAAATTTCATAGTCGGTTTCGAATGGACAATAATACGGTATGTACTCCGAATACAATTCCATATAGCACTGGCAAATTACTATAAGCAATGTTGGTTTTCACAGAAGTAGATTTTTTATTATTGTCATTTCGTATACAGTTAGTTTATCTTTGCTTGTGTTTTGTAGTCACTTTACTACCTTTATACTATTATTACTGTTATTTGTGTATGAATCCGTGATTTCCTGAGTTTTTGGTTTGCGATGCTTATTTGGCTAGACTTATGATAAGTCTGGCTTGACATATATTAGGCAAAGAATGTCCAATCGAGCTTCTTCGAAGGCAGGTCGGTGAGATGCGCACCTGTTCAATTATTATCTTATCCTTTTTTGCTACTTTGTAGTCTTCTTATTATCAATATGTCATTATTGTTTTATTAGCATTATAAGTTATGCATGCGCTTGTTGACTTCCTGATTTACCAGCATATCTGACTAACTTGCTCTAAGTCCAGCCGGACATTAATTTCTTGAAAAATATCCAGACAGGCTTCCATGAAGCCAGACCAATGAAGACGTGTATCTTATCATGCTTATCTACTGTTGTCTCCTTTTATAGTCATATCATTCATGTCTTATTATTACTGTTACTTACATATTTTCCCGTACTGTTCTGTTTTATGCATATCCCTGTCCTGTTCTGTTTTATAACTATCTGTTTACTGTCTTATTACTTTACTACTATCTTTTTTTTTTTTTTTTTTGAAGGTTACTATCTTGTTTAATTATGGTCTTATTGCTTTTGCTATTGTTATTGTATATGCTATTTTTGGGATGTGTATGATTTTGCATTTTTGGTTCACATAGCACATCCGGCCAGACCCATGTAAGTCAGGTCGAACATTAGTGATGCAGTTAAATCTGTCAGCTATTTCGAGGTCAGACCCACGAAATACATGCTTCGATTTTCTTGATTATTGTTTTAGCAACTTGAATTACATTTGCGTTTATTCACTTTTTTTACTGCCTTTATTATTTATGCGTCGTGTATGCTATATAAACAGTTGCTGCATGTTACTACCTTATAAGACATAGTGATACCTCTCTTCGAACCTAAATATTATACCGACATTAGTAAGTGACCATTCCCAACCCAAACGAGTTTAAGGTCAGACCTTTCAAGGGGTCTAGTATTGCCTTAAATCATTCACAGTGTCTTATACTAGGTGGCGACTCTTTTATTCTCCAGTTAGTCTCCTAAATCCCGCTTCACTCCTACAATTAGTAAGCTAATAAGTTCTTAAAAATAAAGTATATTCAGCTTGGTATAAGCTACATAATTTTCAGGTTTTCATAATTCTTTAGTCAATGTTGATTTAGTGCATGATTATTAATTGTTTCTACATTTATTTATGAATTATGCTTGAGTGTTATGTAATATGCAAATTTAAGTAATCAACAACACATTCCTCTAACAGTTAAAAAAGATAAAACTTAAGCTGATAGGTAAGAGACCAGCGTTAAGGACTAAGACTTTAGATAGAAACTTGTAGATGGCCTAAAAGATAAGAGCCTGATAGTAAGCCATGACATTGAAGAAATAATTGAAATAGAGTCCATTTCAAAAATATTCAGTGGCCCGTTCGAAATATAGAATTGCCTTCTCAGCATTCTTAGCCCAGTTTCACAACCATACCCCATTGAGCTGAGCCCAATATCTAGAAAAAAAAAGTGTGTGTGTGTGTTTTTTTTTAAATAATAATAATAATAATGAAAACTAAAGCATGTTCAAATTAAATAGGGTGAGAATATTTCAATTTAGAAAAATGCTCTTCGTACTCGATTTTTAGGAGCACATACCAAACATAATTGGTAAAAACCCTCAAACTCTTTCGTGTAATAGTAGAATATCTATGATATATCAAGACAGATTCGAAATTGATTTCCAACTAAACTTCAATTATGATATATCAAGACAGACAAGTCCATATAGATTTCTAGTGCACCTATAGTAAATATATATACACACACTCTCAGTCCGATTATTTTTTGTTTCTTCATATTTTGTATGACTTATTTGATTGAGATTTAGATTTATATCATCTCAAACTTTTGAAATAAACTAGAGTAAAAAGAAGATAAAAATGTTAGACTTTGTCTTGAAACTGAATTCAGCTTTGACATCAAAATCACAAGATCATGAGTCTGATTTATCAGATGTCTCATGATATGTCATCCATTTTTTCACAACAAAAAAACTGAAGCTCCAAAAGATTTCTCCATTACATCTATTGCTATTATCAATTTGGTTAAGTTTCACCATCCACATGTACACATCATCACATATTTGCAACAGTTGAAATATTGATTTTAAAGTGGGGGCTTCTGTCGTTTGTTATACTAACATGGATTTCTTTCACTTTCTTCAAACTTTTAATCTTGTCATATGCTTCCAAGAATAATTTTTGATTTAACAACTCAATTATTTGAAAACCTTAGGAGAGAGCTTTAATTTAAGTGGCCAAATTTCTTTTCTCGTAGGGTTTCTTTTATGTATAATTCTAAGTCGTGGCTTGCTTTTTCTCAAGAAACAAGAATTTGATAGCTATGGAAAATGACTGCCATTTCTTCTTTTGAGCTTGATTTTTTAGTCTATTCCTACTAATTAACCCTATATGTTGAAGGGCATGAGTTTGTGCCCCTGTAGTAGTAGTGGGTTCAATTATTTTCATCTATCTCATACAATGTAGATTAAAAATAAATATGTCAGAAATATCTATCAGAGTAGATTTTCGATCTTAATTTCGATATACCTCTACAGTTACACTACAAATGTATGTATTTAGACTCCTAATAAATTTTAAATTAGAATATTTATAAATTTTAATATATATATATATATTTTTTAAAAATACTATATGTTTTGGTTCCGAAAAGTGATATGTATCCCTCTTTATTGCTTCAACTTTCATGCAGGTGTGGATATTTTCCCTTAAAAAAATATGTGGAATACACTTGTATGTAGGATGAAAAAATCGTCCCATTCTAATTATAATTTCAGGATGAAAAAATCGTCGAATTCTGACTGATATTTTGAATTGGGATAAAAAATCATTTTGAAACCCGGACCAAATAGTGTGGGATCCTAAATCTCGATCGGGATTCGAGATTTTTAGGTTAAAAATTAGGATTCGGGACAAAAAAATCATATTGAATCCCAGCTCAGTTTTTTTATTCAAGATGATATATCGACCTGAATCTCGATCAAAATTTTCATTCTGGACGAAAAGTCATCCCGAATCCCAGACCAAACGGATGGGAACCCGACCAAGATTCATGAATTTCTGTCAGCAGTTATATCAGAGGGTTTTATTATAACAACAAAGGATTTTGTTTAATTTTTAAACTTCATGAGGATTTCTATTAGTTTTGTGGGGTTATGCTCTTCCCTATATTTACCTCATGTATATGTGAAAATTCTCCTATGGGTACATTTCATTCATTTAACACATATATGAGTTTAGATAATGATTCTATGTATAATTTAACATTGTACTTATATTTATTTTGGTATTGCTACCTAGCCTTAGATATGCATTTTAAAGTAGAAAAAGTTTGCATTAGAATAATAGATAATGTATTATATCTAATGCACTCACTTGTAGGTTTTAATTTCTTCAATTGGTAAAATATAATGAGGTGATAATTCAAGAGATTTGACATTTGAATTTAGCTTTCGTTGGAATTGGGGAGAAATGTTTGTAACGTCAAAGAAATAAAAGGCTTACAGAAAAAAATGAGAAAAATCTCTTAGTATTTAAAACTCACAAACCCTCCTATAATTGAAAAATTAACTCTTAGATTCACTTTTTAATAAATAGTAATATTTTTTAGTATCTAAGAGGGTAATTAGGGTTGATAAATGGATTGAACTTGAAAAATTTCATATCCAAATTCAAATATCGTTTATAATTATTTTCAAGATATAAGAAAAACACAATTTCTTAAACTTTGAATTACGCTCTTATCGTGTTTTCTCAGGTTTGAACTTAAATAAAAAAAAAACAGTTAAATTATGATTGTGTTTTTCAAAGTCTAACCTATTTGTCAATCTTCGATGGGTAAGCCATATATATTTTAACTCTTTTACCTCTCCTAAAATTTGAATCCCAATGACAATTATTTTATTAAAAATTTGAAAACCAACTCTAATTATGTCTTTTTAGACACTTTACTAAAAGAAGATAAGTAATGTCAGAAGTTTAATAACCATGTGTTAAAAATTTTCTTTTGTAAAAGACCACATAACGACTCAATAAATTATTACAACTTGTTAACACTTTAACCACAGGGATTTAATTTGATAGGTTTAGCATAGTCTTTAAAATAGTAAGGAAAATCTATTAATTCTAATAAACCTCATGGAGGATCTAATCGTTTTTCAAGTTTTACTCGGTTTCGAGTAATTCGAGTCTTTTTTTTTTTTTTTTTTTTCATTTTTTTTAAAAGGTCATATGGAGTTTTTATTTTTTTCAACTAAAGTGCTATATACGATTTTTCTTTAAATACAAATCATATTTTTAATTAGATATTTTCTCAAATATTTTATTATTATAAGAAGAAAATATATTTAAATTTTATTCTAACCGGTGTAAAGAACGGACCCACACTAATTTATAGATTATAACAAACCAACTAATTTCACATTGATGAATGAAGAGATTGCAATGCACAAGACGACTAATTCTTTGGTGCAACGGAGACATGAATAACGTGGTATCACCAATAAATTAGTAAATGACATGTATGATTTAATATCTATCTTTTAGTTATTTTTTAATATTTTAATACGCATGACAATAAATTATTGGATTGTTACATAAATAACGTAGTACCTCCATTGTATCGTAAATTTTCTTGCACAATAGATATTATTGAAGAGCATTACATCAAACTGTGCACCTAACATAGCTCAAGCTCTATCGGGATACCCGTATGCTCTTTCAAATTATCTTCTTCCGTTGATTAGGTTTTTTCAACCAATACGACAACAAATCTTCTATTAATTAAATTTAATAGAAATTATCTTTAGATTTACGACAACAAATTATCTTCTTCAATACATCGGAACATTCGCTTGCCTTAGATTTACCGTCAAAATTATTAGATTTAAATTTTTTTTATCATAAATCTACCGCAAATTCAAGATTTGATGTAGGTGATATTACTAGTACTGTTATATAGAGTCGATGACAAAAATTTCAACCATAGCAAATACAATTGAAATGGATAATATTTATATATTTCCGATGGTGACCGGTAATGGTTGTGAATGATTGTTTTATTTTTATTAAAAAAAATAACATAATATTATTTTTTTATTATTATACACAATATAATTCATATTATACTAAATATAATATTGATAAAATTTAATAAACCCTAATTAATATAATATATTGTATTACAATTCAATATTATCTAATATAGTGCAGCGCACCAAAAACAATAAATACTGTTTTGCTTATTTAAACAAGTCTTCGAACATGTCCTTCCAGCAAAATAACAATATTGTTTTGAGAAATATTATACTTTGAATAGAAGACAAGAAATTAAAGAGATAATACTATTTAATTAATTGTTCCTGCTTTTCTTCTGTTAAAAAAAAAAATGATATGAGATAATGCTTGTCACTTACATGATTAATGGAGAATATTGTTCTCATCTTCAAGAAAGGAGGGAGATTGTTAGACTCATGACCTGAACATTGCGATAACATGACGATGCCAACATGAGAAAAAAAAAAAAAAAACAAATTAATTAATATAATCTAGAGAACACTAAGTTTTCACCATAAAAGTTAGTATCTGAAATTAATAGTTATATGCACAGTTGATGGCACAAAATCTCAACTGTGATTTTTCTTTTATATTTGATAATATAAAAGTGACTAAAGTTTATACTTTACAGTATAAAATCTAAAATTCGAAAATGACACTACTGAAAGTAGGTCTAAAAAATTATACGTCCCCAAGTGGCTTAGTTTGGTGGTGTAGGATTCGGGATTAATTTTCAAGTTCTGGGTTTGAATCCAGGGAGTGTGTTTCTTGTAAGAGGCTGGGACAACCAGAGATTTTACTTACTCCGTTTAAGCCCGGAATGAATGATTTAAAAACAAAATTTCCAATAAATTAAAAAAAAAAAAAAAAAAAAAAAGTCTAAAAAGCTGTACTGGGTAATTAACCCAGCCTCCATAAAAGTCGCACACACTAGCCATTGCACCAGTGCTCCAGTTAAGGGAAAATCTTGATGTATGTATTTATTTTTGTTTTTTCCTGAAGAAATTATTATTTTCAATACTCGAATTCGTGACTAAGTGAATGATAAATTAATCCAACTTTCATGACATTAATTAATTTATTTTTAATTACTTGAATAATAATGCCTATTTTAAGAATAATATTTATCAGGTATGAATGTCCGATAATTTTTTTTTTAATCCGAGCTATCAACCATCTGTCAGATTTTTTTTTTTTTTTTTTTTTTAAAATAAAACCATTACATATTAATTTTAATGTATAAGATATGTAAATCTTTAAATACATAGTCAATTAAATTTTTTTCTGTTAATAATTCTCAAAATATAGAGTTTCTACTCCAAATTTTAGGGCAAAATGAATAAAATCCCTGTGATATTTAGTGAAATGAAGTAAATCTCCCCTCATATTTTAAAAATTAAGTGAAACTCCATCATAAAAAATCTCGAATTTTAATCTAAAAAATCCTAAATCTCGATAGAGATTCGAGATTCTTATCATTATATTCGGGATTTATGAAGATTTTTCATCCAGGTTCAAAATATTTATTGGGATTTGAGACGATTTTTAATCTCGAATCACAATCGGGATGAGATGAGATAGGACTTGATCATGACAGGATGTCTCAATTGACATCCATACCTCATGTTTTATAATAAGAACCAAAATATTTATAGTAAGAACCCATATAGAGGGTTTCCCTTAATTTTTAAATATCTAAGGGATTTCCTTAACCTCCACTTAGAGTCCATAAGAGGTTGCGAGATGGAAACACTCGGGAGACAATAACCCTACCAAGAGGAAGAGAAATCTATCAAAGTTTTTGGCTCGCAATAAAATTAGGGTCCTGACCCTTTATTCTTGGAAAATTAAAGAAGATTTGGTTCAAGATTATCCATTTTTAATTCTTAGGTTTCCCTGAAATTGAAAGTTATTACTTAATAGATTTCTACACTTAAGTTGAATCCAATTAAGTTTGTAGTGTGTTGGAGTAGGAAAATTTTAGTTTTTTCTCGTTCCTACTCTTCTATAAGAATAGAGATTTTAAATAATACAATCTCATATTCATTTTGTTGTGCTGAGCGAAGGAACGTCCTAAGCATACTATTTCGCATCCAAACTTTTTTGCTCTTTTCAAGTAGCTTGGGTTCTGATTTTCTACATAATACCTAATTATTCTAAGGAAATTTGTAAAAATAGTCAGAAAAAACTGTCATTTGTCAAAATAAATCATAATTTTTGGCTTTTATAAAAATAGCTAACTTCTCCGAATTTGAGGTCGAAGTATGCCGTGCTTTCTTGTTCAATTTTTTATTAATTTCAAACTCCAAATTTCGGATCTCCGAAATTTTTTCAGATATCCTAAGTATAACTTCGAATCTCCGAAGTGTCTGATTTATAATACGATAAAAAATATATCGAATTTGATGTATTATGATTTGATGCTGTTGAAATTAGGGTTACGGACTTATGTTATCGGATTTTATGTATTAACTTTGATCAACATTAATTTTTAAGTTGTATTTCTTATTGGAGAAGTAGAAGTAAATAAACTATCAAAATCACAAACAAACTATATAATATATGAAAAAATCATATCTACAAAATAGTAAACTATACATCAAGATAAAAAAGAAAAAAAGAAAAAAAAAAAAAAAAAGAAACTATAAATCATCAAAATTGATGTCGTTAAGCACATCATCAAGTACAGGATCTCTCACAACTGTCATCTTCCTCAGAAGTTCTAATGTCTCATTAATGTCTGCTCCATCCTCTTCTACTGATCCTTCATAGTCTTCTGACGCTCCTCAATTCTATAAGCATGTGTGTCAGTTGTAGTATATTTGTCATCGATCCTCATCAGTTGCTCCTCTATCATAATCACGCGGTCACGTAACAAGTGACTAATGGACTACCAGCTATATGATGAGGAGCGTGGGATGGGTTAGTGCCATCTAAGCCTACTGGAGGGTGAGGGGGAGAATCAACCTGCGCTGGCTGGTTCTACGAAGCACAGCGACCTATCATATACATAAATAAAAGAATTAGATGAATGAATCAATATCAATTTTTATCATGAAAAGATGTGTCATTTTTTATACATGTCATGAAAATATATTTTGCACTTGTGAAATAGATGCTCCCCCATCACAGATATCCCTGGTTAATTATAGTTGAATGTTGAAAGGAGGCTACCTCGTCATTCAAATTCAGCTGGAAGCTGCATCTCAATACCTCACATATCAGGTCGGACGTAATATCCAACCTCTACTCGAACTGCCAAGTCGAAAACTGAAATAGGTGCCTCTGGATCAATTCCTGGTTGATGTTATAAATGAACATCCGACATAAACTCCCATAAACTGGGACATCTAGAGTAAATACGTTGTATCATCTCGTCTAGCATAATAGGTCGCTCTGCACATATCCAGCAATATCTTCTATATGTACTGCATCAACAATAGACCCTGTTCTCCAAACATTCTAATATTGCGTGAATTCCTCCTCATTTAGGAAGTAATAAGAAACAACATTAACCATTTTGATGACTTCAGATTTCCTAAGTAATTCGGATAAAAATTTGATTTCCTAAATTATTTCGGATGTAAGATCGGATAACGTGGACATTTTTTACTGTCTTCAATAGGAAAGAGATTATGTCGTAGTGCAAAATCAGTCGAAGCAAAAATTGGTTGAGAAGAATGTGATGGGACTCTAAATAATTGAGTTTTTACCGTACTAGTGCTCACTTGAATATATATATATAAGAGAGGGAAAAAAAGGAAAGAAAGAAGAAATTGCTCACTATTTTCAGTTGAAATTTGATCTTGTCAAAA
Organism: Zanthoxylum bungeanum; assembly: GCA_019454045.1. Lineage (NCBI taxonomy): Eukaryota > Viridiplantae > Streptophyta > Magnoliopsida > Sapindales > Rutaceae > Zanthoxylum > Zanthoxylum bungeanum. Next base: position 12,851 of record SKCR01050698.1, read on the forward strand.
TGTGAGACAAAAATGTATGCGCACTCCATGATTTGGTGGCGAATAGGTCTCACATTTTTAAAATATTCTTAATTTAATTAATTAAGGTGATGAAACCAATAATTATCTTTTACATGCCTCTCCACTACTGTTTGGTATTGTGCTTTTTTATGTGATATGTAATCCATTTACACCAATATTGTAATGACAACTTAACCTACTTCATTGCTTGTCTCCTCTTTTATTTCTTAATTGAATTAGCACATACCCACTTCATTAACCACTAACTTAATTATTAACTCCCATCGTTTTCATTTCATAGTTAATAAATATTATTTCTTTTTGAATGTGATGTCAAGTGTAGCTTTTAAATTGACATTAGTAAGAAGTAGTAAATTTTCAAAAAAAAGATATTCTAAAATGTATCTTTCTTTTCATAACATTGCAATATTATATAATTTTTTTTTAAATAATTTTGTTCCTAAAATCCTACTCATATCACCATCAAAGGTCTTAGTGGAATGCCAGGACAATGGACCGCATCAAACAAATTCTTAAGCACAAGAAAACAAGATCATCCAGCCATAAAGTTAATTATTTGGTTGGATTACCAAAAAGATTAATTATAATATTATTTAATTATATAAAGTTCTTAATGGCTATCTTTTATCTCCAATTTGAGATGGGTGATTAATTATTTCAGAAATTTTACGGTTGATGGTCTATGGGATGTCGTTTGGCCATATGTCACATTTCATTTGGTTCAAAATTAATGTCCGGGCTTAAGCGGATCAGGTAAAATCATCGATTGTCTTAAATTCTTACAATAAACTCAATCCTTATATTCGAACGCATGACCTAAAGATCAGATCATGAACCCTACACTATTAAGTGACGTCCCTTGAAAACATTGCTTTGCTTTCATGCTATATTATTACAACATTATTTTAAGATGAGTAATGCTACGTTTATTTTGTTGAAGTATATAGTTTTTATCTTAATTAACTTATATGATATTTGATGTGCTATTTGTTGATTGAGTTGTAATATTACCACATTGATAATGAATATTAAAATTAATTAATATTTTACATATGGTAATGAATTATTGATAACAGATCACTTGTGAAATATAAATCAAGTATCTCAACTACACAAACATAAGATATATTATTGTTTTGAGATAAGGGTCACATACTCTTGCAAAAATTATCTATTTTGAAGTTCTGTTTAAGACAAGCAAATTTATTGGGGCCTAGAAATCAAAAAGCATAAAAAATTGTCCTCAATCAATATTTATCTTGCCAATCCACCAAAATGCTTTTAGCTTGGACCATTCATTACTCAGGATTAGGCAAGTGTTTATATTGTTTTCTTATAGGCTAGTAAAGATTTCCACAATCTTGTGAAACAGTAAAATGGATGTCTACTCACAAAATGCTTTCTATCTTTAATCTTCTCATTCTTCTTACATAATTAATATTGGATGCATTTTATAAAATACAAATTTAATTATTACTGATAATTTGTAATTAAAAATCTTACTTATTTCAAATCTCTTATTTAAAAGTAAAAAGTCTCTTCTTTTTTTTTAAAAAAAAAAAAAAAAAAAAGAAATCTTTTACCTTGTCTTATGTGTAAAGCATACAATTATTCCTTCCCAATGAACTAAGGTAGCATTACCCTTAAAAATGTTATCAATGTGACTCTTAGATAGATTTGTTTAAGTTGAAAAATTCTTGTAATCATCTTATATTATTAGATGTATGTTCACTTGGAAATTAAACTAATAACATATCCCCTCAATGTTGGGGTTAAATTGTCATTGAAATTTTTCTTAGAAAATGAGTTTGGGGAAAATCAAGCATTTGATATAATGACAGGTGACTAGACAAAAAAGGTTCCACGTCCTCTCGTTAGAATTAGTGTTCGAGACCTATCATCAGAGTCTAATAATAGAATTCGTCGTCAGAGTCTGAAATCAGGATCTATATCAAAGTCTGACATCAGAATCTATCGTCAAAATCTGATACGAGAAACTTCATCAGAGTCTGAATTCAGGGCTCCTCGATAAAAAAATCCATAACATTTTTGGCTTCAACAAAAGCAAACAGAAGTCACACAATGAATGAGTGTGAAATATCAACTCTTCAGTCAATTAATTATTTTTTGTGTCTTTAAGCTGGACAACCACCCAGAATAGGGAAGTTCTAAGATTTTAGGGAATGGGCCAGTTAGTGGGAAACGTAAATGGAATGTAACCGCTGTCAATTTACTTTTCTTGTAATGAAGTATTATAAATAGTGCGGGAATCCTTAGAATAAGGGATCAACCTTTTGATAATCAAGTAATAATAGATCACCCTTGGGATAAAAATACTCTGATCTTATTAGAATCAATATTTAGGTTTTATTGTTTATGAATATATTATTTGTGAGGATTCTTGCACAAACAATTGGCGTCGTCTATGAGGAACTCTAAGATGAAAAGTCGTGTTTATAATTTTCTGCAATTACTAAACCCAAGAAAATTCACTCAACCAAACAAGTAAGAATAGCCTTAAGGAATAAGGAATAAGAAGTATAGAGTATGTGTTAAAATTTAAATATGCAATTGCAATATTTACAAAAAGAAGAAATAATAAACAAGTGAAAAAAATTTAAAATAAATAATAAAAGAAAAAATATACACGTATTGATTAGATCATAAAAACGTCACCTGATTCTTGTCAATTTAGATCTCAATTGAATTTCTCATTCAGCTGTCACAATTTCTCGAATTAAGTTCTCACAAAAAAATTATGGAATGAGGATGATGTTGGGTTTTTGGGCGATGGGGCGCAGTGGAAGCACGGGTTCGGGCGAAATCGAATTTTAAAACTTTTTCAAAATACCAAATAAATTATTCAATATCTAATATGAATAATTATTCTTATTTCACCTAAACCTATTTATTCAATATCAAATGTTGATATAAACATAGTTATGAAAACTGTCCAAGTCAGATCCAATAGTGTCGGGGCAGTTCATGGGCTGCCCGAACAGTGACAGGTTCACTGTTTGGGCAGTCGTCATCCGGTTGGCTCAAAATCCACCAAGTAACGTCGTTTTTGATCGTTTTCGCTTATTTCAAGTCGGGAACACTTTCCGGCAATTGTTCCAACTCCCAAAACACGTCCAAAATATTTATAACACATCAAATTCAGCAATTTTTTTTGAAAATTCCAGATCTGATCCAAAAAATAAAATACTAATTTTTCATGCTTTAAACCAATTTTATCAAGATTATACAAATTAATCTAAACACCAACTAAAGTCACCACACATGAAGGACTCTAGAACAATTCTAGGCATAAAAGGAGTGGCTATTACACTTTAGAATGACAACTAGGTTTTCTAACAATAATTGATAAAACTGGATACTTATTACACTAATTGCATCCAATTAAGCTTCACACATGCATACTACTTCCAATTCCAACCACCACAACCAAAAACCCCAAATTTCCAACAAGTAAAGAAGCCCTAGATCTAGTCTAAGAACACAAGAACATGAAATATAATTCTCTAAACTCAAGAGTATTCAAGATTATCTTTTAATCTCCAAACTCCTAAGCTTTTCTCGTGTTGTTTCTTCACTTTTCTTTAAATCATCAAATGAATATTGAAACCCATTTCCTTTGAGAAACTTTAGTCATGGTGGAGTGATCAAGAGAGATAAACAAATTTTTTTCCTTTAAATAAGGAGTTAACCGAAACTAGTAGTGAAAGTGGGGCAAATTTATCTTTTTCAAATTTAATCAAATTAATTCCAATTAAATGATACATGGTGGGATTTAATTGGACCAAATGACATGATATTTATTACACTTTATAATAACCAATCAAAATTGGACAAATAAAGTGTAATAAATATCATGTCATTTGGTCCAATTAAATCCCACCATGTATCATTCAAATAATGACAAATGGATAAGGCTTTAACTTTAATTATTTAATTATTTAACTATTAAATAATTAAAAAATTAATTTACACACATATATGTATTTTTATTTTCATTAAATAAAAAATACATATATTTATGACATGTGTCAAAATTTTATTTGACAAATAATTAATGTGTATTTAATCATTTTATGTATTTAATACAAATACACAATAATTAGTTACAGACAAAATCCCCTAAAGCATGTGTTATCGTTTAACGATTAAACTATCTGAATTAACTCACTTAATCCGGTGAAGTATTATGAATAATCTATATTATTCATATTGAGTTGCCCAAGTGCTCAACGAGTACACTTCATATTGTGGGACTCTCTAAGTTTAGGTATATCCGTCACGAAATCCAATTTCGTGTCCATAATTCACCCACTCATGGATTATGACGACTACAGAAAATCTCGCTAAACTATGCAAGTTGTGGTTATAGCATATGTATAATCCGTCCGTCACAGGCTATCCGTATTATACCTGAGATATAGATCTGTGTTGGGGTTGGTGCTCACAGCGCCAATTCCCGGTTGTATTTCCTTGTAAATACTTCTGTAAAACAATATTATTAGGAATAATATACGCAGTTTCTTTAATATAATGAATCTTATAATATGGTAAAGACGTAATGACCTTAGAATGATTAGTCATGATACAGTTGCAAAAGCGTCGCAACGGACATTGACACGTATCATGACGTTGTCATTCTCAGACAGTTCCTGGTCAAGGTTTACACTGCTTGGTCAGCAAAGTAAACCCATTGAGACCGGTACAAGTCGTATACTGGAATATATGATTCCAATGGTTTCTCAATGAACCATAAGTCTTGGAGACTGGTATAGACCTGTAGGGTTTATAGCGGATAAACACTGAACGACTCACCGAAGATTCTTAATGGATGGTACACCAACGTCAATAAGAATCTTCTTGGGTTGAGTAGCACTTGTGATTCTTAGACTTGAGATGCCATAGTGGGCACATGAGACATCCTCTACACTTAGATGGCAGTCACGTCACCGATCTTTTTAGATCAGACCTCCGCCTGTTCGTTGGGTGTAGATAGATCCTCAGTGTGTCCTATGTGTGTCAAGATAGGATCCGTCAGTTCTGTGTACCAGAGCATAGGTAGTCCATACAATTAGCAATAAGATAAATCCATGGGCCCGTGGTAAAGTTTAGAAGCTAGTTCTGAACATTCTTATGAGAATTGCTAATAGAATAGTCGACTGGATAATCCCCATAGAGATTTGACGTTTACATCTATATCTCTGGGATAAATCCGGATACCTGTGACGGAGGAATTATACATTTGCCATGACCTCGACCTGTGTGGTTCAGCGTGATTATCCGTGATCGTCATAATCTACGGGTGGATAGATTATGGACACGAAATTTGATTTCGTGACGGAAATACCTGAACCTAGAGAGTCTCCATAATGAAACATACTCGTAGAGCACTAGAGCAACATTAAATAAATAATATTGATTATTTATAAAGTCGTTTAAAGGTTAAACGCAAGATACGTGCAAAAAGGACCCGATAGTCATTTACGTAATTATTGTGTATTTACATTTAATACTTGATTAATTTAAATACACATTAATTAATAGTCAAAATGAGTTATTTGACTTTTATCCTAAATGAATATATGTTTTTAATATTTAATGTAAATATTATACATATATTTAATATATTTGTATTTGATTACTTAATTAATTATTTAATTGTTAAATGATTAAATTAATTAAAATATAAATATCTTACTTTAGGATATTTTTAGTAAATGACTTTAGTTGCCATATTTGACTTAAATAAATATCTAATAAAGGTGATAATAGATATTTATGCAAGTTGTAATAAAGATAATGCAAATGAAATTGAAATTGCAATTTGTTGAATTTGGTATCCAAATTTCGGCCAAGGTGTAAATGTTGCATATAAATTGTTTTTTTTTTCATTTTTCATTTCACTAACCTAATACACATTTCACAAAAGTAAAACTCCATTGAAGAAGAAAGCTTGAAGAACTTTGAGAAAGAAAGAAAAATCCAAGAAAGCTTGATTTTAGTAAGTTTTCTCCAACTTACTATTAGTAGGGAAATTGTTCCTTAGGATCTAGGCTTTCATATTTGATATCCTAAGTTATTTCTTTCTTTGTTCTTTGTGGTTTTTGTTGATGGAAAACTTTGGTGAAATTGTAAAGCATGTATAATGAAGAAAGGATATGACTATTGTAGTTATATGTAATCTTTTAAGGTTTATGAAACCATGTTGCTATTCTAGAGTTGTTGACCCACTCTTAAATGACCTAGATTTGATCTTGAGTTGTTTCATTGTGTTGAGACTTGAATTAGATGAAAGATTGATGATTGAAACATTTGATTTAATGTAAATGGCCTAATTTGTCCAATTTGTAGAAATTGAAAAATTAGGGTTTATAACCAATTCCAAATTTGGGGCTTTTGAGATATGTTGTGTATGAGATGCATGCAAAGTTTCATGTTGATTGGATTTCATTAAGATGAGTTTTGAGACATGAAATGACCAAATGGTCAATATGCCCCCAAATGGAGCTCACGGCATTGTGAGGGAATTTTGGGTTTTTTGTGTCCTATGGTGTTTTGATGTTTTGAGCATGATAAATTCATCCTAGAAATGATTTAGAATCATTCAAAATTGATTGGATCAATTTCGGACTAAAATGGACAAAATACCATATAAGGGTAATTTGGTAATTTCACTTGAATTTGATTCATTTGAAATTTTATTTCATTATTTGATTATTGGGTAATTAAATAAATGTGTTTATTTATTTAATCCAAGAAAAAGTTTTGAAATCCGAAAATACGATTTTCGCCGCTTCCGCTGCGTTACCGGATTCACCCGTATTAAAACCCCTTCAAAATGGTATCAGAGCGAGTCTGATTCTAGGCCGTTTAAAATGTTTGGCTATATTTTAATCATCTTTCCATGATTGTATGCATGCTTATTAGAAACTAAATCGGTTAGATTTAGGGTGTATGACACTTAGCGGAAAATCCCTGATAATAAGGTTTTATTGCAATTATGTATTTGATGCATGTTATATGGTCCGTCTCGTCAATACGGTTTATGAATATCTCTTTGTGACTACATCCGAGACCGTGCCTCTACTGTGAGGGTGTAGCCGATAAAGATTTATTTATACCGAACGTATATCAGATACTAGGTAAATTCAAGTAAAAGCGGAATTCTGAACGTGCCCTAGCTGTCAGGATTACGTGAGTAACTTGAGTTTATCATTGACGAGTTTAACCTTGGTACGTCTCCTTGTGGGCCTGCCTCCGCAGCGACAACGAGAAACGGCCAGGACCGGGTGTTTAGGAGTCACTGTTGAGTGATTGACAAGAGAGTTGTCTACCTGATGAATATACGTAAGCGAGACCGTGCCTCTGCTGTGAGCTGAAATATATTCACGGGGTCCACTTTTCACTATTTATATTTAATTTAATTATTGAATATTTGTGTTCTGTGTTGGGATTACAGTAATGCATGATTTAGTGGGAGAGGCATATTAGATTAAAAATCCATGATCTAATTTATGCTTTTGATATTATATGAAACTGTTTATAATCTGCTAACCGTTTTTCGTGATCTATATGATAGATTTGCGATGGCGGGTCAATCCACAAACCAGTTTGCGCGTATGCTTGATGCGAACAAACTGAAAGGCGCTGAGAACTTTACTGACTGGGAAATGGATTTGAGGATTGTCCTCGATTCCGAGAAGTTGGGATATGTGCTTGAGGGCCCTTTGCCCTTGCAGTGGGTGAGGAGGCTTCGGAAGAGGAACGCCGAGTTTTTGAAACTTGGAAGGATGATGACTTGAGAGTCAAATCATACATCCTCAGTTCGCTCTCTCCGAAACTCAAACAGCAATACTATGGTATGATTGATTCCTACAGTATGATGACGCGATTAAGACAATCGTTCGAGAACCAAGAACAAGTGATTGTTCATAAAGTCGCCATGGAACTGTTCCATGCGCGTCTGATGAGGGGCAAAGTGTTAGCCCACATGTTCTTCATATGATCGATTTGATCGATCAATTGAGGCAACATAATCTCATCCTCAATGACATTCTCGGGAGGAGTGTCATTCTTGGTTCAATGCCAGCTTCATTCCGACAGTTTGTGATGTACTTCAACATGCACGGGAAGTCTGCACCTACCATGAGCTGCATAGGATGTTGCTCACGGCAGAGGAGGACCTTAAGAAGGGATTACCAACACGCCCTCCTAGATCTACTTCACTTTCAGCTTCTTCCCAAGGAATGTCCAAGGGAAAGAACAAGAAAGGGAAGAAGAAGAAGAAGGCAGTTGGTCCTCAACAGCAGCCGAAGATAGCCAAGCCCAAGAGGGCTTCTGAGGACAAATGCCACCACTGCGGCAAGGTCGGGCACTGGAAGAGGAACTGTCCAGATTACATTGCCCAGATCAGGAGGGAGAGAGCATCGACATCAGGTACTTTTATTTTTCCAGTTATTGATATATCTTTGGCTTGTGAAGCCGTTACATCCAACTGGATTTTAGATTCTGCTTGTCCCATTCACATTTGCAATTCGTTGCAGGTGCTGAAGGAAAGTAGGAGGCTGAAGCCTGGAGTGATGCAGTTGCGATTCGGGAGTGGAGACTCACTGGATGCAGTTGCAGTGGGAGTATGCGAGATCTCATTGCCGAATGGGACACTTTTGTTAAATGATTGCTATTTGTGCCAGGATGTGTGGCTAATATTATATCCCTTTTTGTATTAGATACAGAAGGCTTTTGTATTAATATTAAGAATAGTTCTTTGTATTTATATGATAAAAATAATATTCAGATCCTTAGTTGTCCAAATATGCATGGTCATTATACACTGCAAACATCAAAAGATATATTAAGTTCTGGAATTAATAAACGTAGATTACCTGAAATTAATAATACTGAACTCTGGCATATGCGGCTAGGTCATATTGGGGCTAAACGCCTTAACCAAATGGTTAGGAATGGTTTGATACCAGATCTCACCATTGAATCCTTTCCAACCTGTGAATCCTGTATTCAAGGTAAAATGACTAAAGCCCCATTTTCTGGTGTTGGACACCGAGCCATAAACTTACTGGAACTCGTACATTCTGATGTATGTGGTCCACTAAGTCAAACTGCTCACAGTGGTTATTCATACTTCGTTACCTTTACCGATGATTTATCACGGTACGGTTATGTCTATTTGATGCGACATAAATCGGAAACTTTTGAAAAGTTCAAGGAATTCCGAAATGAAGTAGAAAAACAAACTGGGAAATATATTAAATGCCTTCGATCTGATTGAGGTGGCGAATATATGAGTGGTGAGTTCATTGATTATATGAAGGAGAATGGGATTCTCGCTCAATACACTCCTCCAGGTACCCCACAACACAATGGTGTATCTGAGAGGAGAAATCGGACTTTATTGGATATGGTCCGATCAATGTTGAGTTTCACAGATTTGCCCTATTATTTATGGGGCTACTCTCTCTTAACCGCCGCACATCTTTTGAATAAGATTCCTTCAAAAGCTGTTCCTACGACACCGTATGAGATATGGTTCGGTAGGAAACCGAATCTTAATTATATTAAGGTTTGGGGTTGTCCTGCCTATGTCAGGGTGACTCAGCAAAGTAAGCTTTCGCCTCGAGGGCAAAAGTTTAGGTTTATTGGATATCCTCCGAATACGAGGGGATATCTGTTCTATGATACCGAGCATCGAAATGTATTCGTAGCTCGCTTCGCAAATTTCTAGAAGTAGAATTTTTGTCAGAAGGTGGTGATCATAGACAGGTTATGCTTGATGAAGTACAACCTGAAAACAATGAACCAACGGAGGAACCTGAAGTTCAAGTAGATGAAGGACCTTCAACACACACACTCCGTAGGTCACAAAGGGTATCTAGACCTCCTGAACGCTTGTATTTGATACAAGAAAAGAGTCTGGATGTTCTCTTAATAGAAGAGACAGATCCTTTCACCTATAGAGAATCGATGTTGGACATCGACTCCGTGAAATGGCAAAGTGCCATGAAATCCGAGATAGACTCAATGCATGAGAATCAAGTTTGGGACATTGGTTCCGCTTCCAGAGGGAATTGTTCCTATCGGCTGTAAATGGGTTTACAAGAGGAAGCGAGGGCCTGACGGTAAGGTTGAAACTTACAAGGCCCGACTGGTTGCAAAAGGTTACACGCAGCGACCTGGCGTCGACTACGATGAGACTTTTTCACTGGTTGCAATGCTTAAGTCTATTCGGATTTTGCTTTCTATAGCTGCGTATCATGACTACGAGATTTGGCAAATGGATGTCAAAACGGCTTTTCTAAATGGATTTCTTGATGAAGAAATCTATATGGAACAGCCGGAAGGTTTTGCATCCAGCGAAAACTCGGGCATGGTATGTAAGCTTAAGAAGTCCATTTATGGACTCAAACAAGCTTCACGAAGTTGGAATCTTCGATTCGACGAGATTATTAGATCGTCTGGTTTTCTCAAGAATTCAGAAGAATCCTGTGTGTATCAGAAGGCCAGTGGGAGCATGGTCGTATTTTTAGTCCTGTATGTTGATGACATCCTAATCATTGGGAATGATTTAGGTATGTTACAAGGCGTTAAAGCGTACCTCTGTAAGAATTTCTCCATGAAGGACCTGGGAGAAGCTTCTATGTTTTAGGGATAAAACTCTATAGAGATAGACAAAGGAAGCTGATTGGGTTATCCCAATCAACGTACATAGATAAGATCTTGGAACGGTATAATTTTGGTAACTGTAAGACAGCAAACATACCGTTCCGACATGGGATTCATCTTTCAAAGAAGATGAGTCCGCAAACAGAAGATGAGAAGGTTAGAATGTCTAACCAACCTTATGCTTTGTGTTTGGGCAGCATAATGTATGCCATGTTATGTACAAGGCCTGATATCAGTTTCGCTGTTAGCGTAACTAGCAGATATCAGTCCAATCCAGGTAATGACCATTGGATGGCCATTAAACATATCCTCAAGTATCTTAAAGGTACTAAGGATAAGTTAATAATTTATGGAGGAAACGAACTGCAAGTTAATGGGTATACAGACTCCGATTTCCAATCGGATCCCGATGATAGAAAGTCTACATCTGGATTTGTCTTTACCTTAACGGAGGCGCAGTTTGTTGGAAGAGTTCCAAGCAGGGATCTACAGCTGATTCCACCACTGAGGCGGAATATATTGCAGCTTCTGAAGCGCAAAAGAGGCTGTGTGGATAAAGAATTTTGTCACAGAATTGGGAGTTGTCCCAAGTATCGTGAATGCGATTCCGTTATACTGTGATAATACTGGAGCCATTGCGCAAGCAAAGGAACCAAGGGCGCATCAGAAGTCGAAGCATGTGGAACGCAAGTACCACATCATTCGAGAGATTGTGTCACGAGGGGATATTGTCGTGTGCAAGGTACCGAGTGAAGACAATGTACCAGACCCGTTGACGAAGGCCATACCTCCGAAGTTGTTTGAAAAACACGTGGAGTCGATGGGTATTAGATACAATCGTTATTGGCACTAGAGCAAGTGGGAGTTTTTGTTGGGGTTGGTGCTCACAGCGCCAATTCCCGGTTGTATTTCCTTGTAAATACTTCTGTAAAATAATATTATTATGAATAATATACACAGTTTCTTTAATATAATGAATCTTATAATATGGTAAAGACGTAATGACCTTAGAATGATTAGTCATGATACAGTTGCAAAAGCGTCGTAACGGACATTGACACGTATCATGACGTTGTCATTCTCAGACAGTTCCTGGTCAAGGTTTACACTGCTTGGTCAGCAAAGTAAACCCATTGAGACCGGTACAAGTCGTATACTGGAATATATGATTCCAATGGTTTCTCAATGAACCATAAGTCTTGGAGACTGGTATAGACCTGTAGGTGTTTATAGCGGATAAACACTGAACGACTCACCGAAGATTCTTAATGGATGGTACACCAACGTCAATAAGAATCTTCTTGGGTTGAGTAGCACTTGTGATTCTTAGACTTGAGATGCCATAGTGGGCACATGAGACATCCTCTACACTTAGATGGCAGTCACGTCACCGATCTTTTTAGATCAGACCTCCGCTGTTCGTTGGGTGTAGATAGATCCTCAGTGTGTCCTATGTGTGTCAAGATAGGATCCGTCAGTTCTGTGTACCAGAGCATAGGTAGTCCATACAATTAGCAATAAGATAAATCCATGGGCCCGTGGTAAAGTTTAGAAGCTAGTTCTAAACATTCTTATGAGAATTGCTAATAGAATAGTCGACTGGATAATCCCCATAGAGATTTGACGTTTACATCTATATCTCTGGGATAAATCCGGATACCTGTGACGGAGGAATTATACATTTGCCATGACCTCGACCTGTGTGGTTCAGCGTGATTATCCGTGATCGTCATAATCTACGGGTGGATAGATTATGGACACGAAATTTGATTTCGTGACGGAAATACCTGAACCTAGAGAGTCTCCATAATGAAACATACTCGTAGAGCACTAGAGCAACATTAAATAAATAATATTGATTATTTATAAAGTCGTTTAAAGGTTAAACGCAAGATACGTGCAAAAAGGACCCGATAGTCATTTACGTAATTATTGTGTATTACATTTAATACTTGATTAATTTAAATACACATTAATTAATAGTCAAAATGAGTTATTTGACTTTTATCCTAAATGAATATATGTTTTTAATATTTAATGTAAATATATACATATATTTAATATATTTGTATTTGATTACTTAATTAATTATTTAATTGTTAAATGATTAAATTAATTAAAATATAAATATCTTACTTTAGGATATTTTTAGTAAATGACTTTAGTTGCCATATTTGACTTAAATAAATATCTATAAAGGTGATAATAGATATTTATGCAAGTTGTAATAAAGATAATGCAAATGAAATTGAAATTGCAATTTGTTGAATTTGGTATCCAAATTTCGGCCAAGTGTAAATGTTGCACATATAATTGTTTTTTCATTTTTCATTTCACTAACCTAATACACATTTCACAAAAGTAAAACTCCATTGAAGAAAGCTTGAAGAACTTTGAGAAAGAAAGAAAAATCCAAGAAAGCTTGATTTTAGTAAGTTTCTCCAACTTACTATTAGTAGGGAAATTGTTCCTTAGGATCTAGGATTTCATATTTGATATCCTAAGTTATTTCTTTCTTTGTTCTTTGTGGTTTTTGTTGATGGAAAACTTTGGTGAAATTGTAAAGCATGTATAATGAAGAAAGGATATGACTATTGTAGTTATATGTAATCTTTTAAGGTTTATGAAACCATGTTGCTATTCTAGAGTTGTTGACCCACTCTTAAATGACCTAGATTTGATCTTGAGTTGTTTCATTGTGTTGAGACCTGAATTAGATGAAAGATTGATGATTGAAACATTTGATTTAATGTAAATGGCCTAATTTGTCCAATTTGTAGAAATTGAAAAATTAGGGTTTATAACCAATTCCAAATTGGGGCTTTTGAGATATGTTGAGTATTTGGGTGTGTATGAGATGCATGCAAAGTTTCATGTTGATTGGATTTCATTAAGATGAGTTTTGAGACATGAAATGACCAATGGGCAATATGCCCCCAAATGGAGCTCACGGCATTGTGAGGGAATTTTGGGTTTTTTGTGTCCTATGGTGTTTTGATGTTTTGAGCATGATAAATTCATCCTAGAAATGATTTAGAATCATTCAAAATTGATTTGATCAATTTCGGACTAAAATGGACAAAATACCATATAAGGGTAATTTGGTAATTTCACTTGAATTTGATTCATTTGAAATTTTATTTCATTATTTGATTATTGGGTAATTAAATAAATGTGTTTATTTATTTAATCCAAGAAAAAGTTTTGAAATCCGAAAATACGATTTTCGTCGCTTCCGCTGCGTTACCGGATTCACCCGTATTAAAACCCCTTCAATCTGAACGTCAAATTTGTTCTGTATAATACAGTCGACTTTCAATTTACGATCACGAAATAACCTCGGAATCGATTTCCGATGTTATACCACGACCATGGATTTACTAGATCATAAACATGAGCTGGATGCATATGCCCTGTACAAAGGATTGACAGATCCTATCTTGATACGCATAAGATATCATGGGCATCAGTCCACACCAAACGAACATGCCAAGGTCTGATCATGACTAGATCATTGACGTGACTGCCATCAAAGTGTGGAGGATAGCTCATATATCCACAGTGGTATCTTAAGTCGAATGACCACTATACTCCCTCAACTCGAGAAGGTTTCTATTGACATTGGTGTACCATCTATTAGGAAAATCTTTAGTGAGTCATTCAATGTCTTATTAAATAAATACCTACATGTTTATACGAGTCTCCCGAGACTCATGGTTCACTGGGATAACCAATCGAACCATGTCACGATATAAGACATGTACTGGTCTCAGCGGATTTTACTAATCGACCCGTGTTAGCAAATCTTGACCAGGAACTTTATTTAAGGATATACAACTAATAGTGTGTTTCCCAATGTCAATTACAAACTATGTTGTAACTGCGCACTATACTATAAATCTTAGGGTCTTTGTCTAATATGCAGATATCAGATTCAGTTTCGATCTAATCATAATCAGATGTCTAATCGTGATTAGATCGAATAAGTGTATAAAAGACAAGGGTGCTACCATCAAAATTAGTAATATTATTGAAAATACAATTGCTAATATTTATAAATCGGACATACATATGATCCGGATTGGCACTCCGAGCACCAACCCTAAAAATTTCTCTCATTTGCTCTAGTGCCAATCCACGGTATTTTTATGCAATCTCAATACGTATCACATACTCAAGGCCCTTAAGAGCTAACCAGCACTCAAGAGGTAGGCACCAATAAGTAAGCCTGTTTTAACAAATCGAGTCTGTCAAACAAACCCAACTGTTTTCCTTAAATAGCATCATTCATATAGAATGATTAGTAATTTGACAATCAAAATTTCATAGCAGGAAGTGGATCTCATGACATTTACTCTAGCATCACACTAATGATGATATTGGCCTTTGTAAACTCATTAGGTAGACCTCCAAGGTCAATCACATTCATGTGACTCTTAGTTTGGTCCTGAACTGATTCTTATCCTCACACTAATGACGATATTGGATTAAGATGTGTTCTAGATGTATACTTGTCAATGTGCACAAATGAGCTTCGTGTGTACACCCTCATACTAATGACGATATTGGATGACTACGTTAACTCATCATGCTACCTCTGATTTTTTACCGAGCGACCTAAGTTCTGAACATTTATACCCTCATACTAATGACGATATTGGATATAAATATTAAGAACTCATTCATCTCCGTATTGACAAGATGGACCATCCAATAATGCTCCAATATTACTAATACTATTACTTAAATAAAGTAATCACCTAATCATGAGAGATTATGAAAATCAAGTCAGTAACTTAATTAAGTCAAAATTTTAATTTAAAACACACAATATATTTCCAATATGTCTTATGCATAATTAAATTAAAAATTACTATGACATAGATTCAAAAACATGTGTTGTGTGGTTAACCTTCGCTACTGATACATCTTATTGGGGCAGTTGTGGAACCCCCAGAGTCGGATCGGTACATGTACAGTAGAAATGGGTCTAACCTGTAGATATCAAGTATGAGTGTAATTTTAAATAATTTAATGAAATACTATATTCTATTACGAG
The DNA here is from genome assembly GCA_019454045.1 of Zanthoxylum bungeanum. NCBI lineage: Eukaryota > Viridiplantae > Streptophyta > Magnoliopsida > Sapindales > Rutaceae > Zanthoxylum > Zanthoxylum bungeanum. The sequence goes on from SKCR01050698.1 coordinate 28,626, forward strand.
TGTATAGAAAAACATCGGGACTGAATCAGAGTCCAGAAACTCAAAAATAAGTGAAAATAAATTCGGCGCGAGCACGCATATGACGCTCATTCTACAGTGCACGCATGCACTATGCGCACACTGCACACGCACAGTGCGTGCAAGCCATTTTTTTTAAAATCAATTCCTTTAGCTCACTGGAAAGTGAGCTGAATGAATTAGGATTTTTTACCCTAATTTCTACCGATCTTCCCTAATCACGCATATGATGCGTTCTACAATGGACGCATGCACTATGCGCGCACTGCGCACGACAGTGCGTGCAATCTATTTTTTAAAATCAATTCCTTCAGCTCACTGGAAAGTGAGCTGAAGGAATTAGGTTTTTTACCCTAATTTCTTCCGGTCTTCCCTAAACACTTCAAAAATACCCAAAATTAATTTTTAACTTCAAAACCAACATCAACACATGTTATAGAATAAAAATTAATTTTTTAAAAATATAAAATATTTTTACAAAAATATAAATTTATTCTAAATATACATTTGCGTAAATTTTGAATCCAATACACAAACCAAATTAGAATCCCAATAAGAAATGTCTCATGAATAATTCTAGGTCACCCAAAGGTGGTCAAGTGATTTTAGAATGGTAGCCATAGCTCTAAGCTTTAATCAAGAGTTCCAAACTCTAAATTATGTTTATGTCTAACATAAATATTTTGACCCAATTACAAGCATATTGTGTTTATACTTCCAAGCATCCTAACACAATTTATTAACCTTATTTCAACATTAAGCTATGTGATCATGCATCTAATACATAATTCATAACTTAAGAGAAGTTCAAACTTATCTAGCAAGCTTGATACAAGATCCAATCTACTTCTTCTTTGTTGAAATAGTTTGAGAACCTCCAAGGTGTGCAAGCTTGACTTAAAGATCCAATCTTGATTTCCAATGCTAGCAAACTTCACTTTAAGATCCAATTTGATTTCTCATAGGTGAAATGTTGTAGAGACCTCACAAGATTTTCTAAATACTTCTCTAACTTAGGCTAATTTCTTTAAGAATTTGTTTGTATTTGTACTTGTAATTAAAACCTTCCTAAGCTTGCTATTTATAGCAAAACTTAGGCCATTTTCAATTAATAAAAGTTGTAATAAACTTTAAGTGGGCTTAATCCAATTTGTCCAAATATATATAATTTGGTGTGACTAATCTTCATTGTCTCCCACTTTATTTAATCCAATTAAATCAAGCCAAGGATTAGGAAATAGATTAGTTCAATGTTCGCCACTTTAATTTAATCCAATTAAATCAAGCCAAAATCACATATTATTACATACTTACAATTACCATAATATCCTCAAATGGTAGAGATAATTATGATTTTATAATTAGGTCCTTGTTTAATTATTGAATTAATCCAATTAGGTCAAAGTAAATAATCAATGTTATCTAATAACACTTGATTATCTTAGTTGATAAATATAATATCAAATATTATCTTTTATAAAAAATAATCGGCTACCCAAGTGCTCAACGACCACACTTCATATTGGGGCTCTCTAAGTTCAGACACATTCATCATATAAGCCTAGCAAATATGTACGCAATTCGGCCATCTCTGAATTTACGAAGAACATGAATGACCTTTCTGAACCATATAAGTCGAGGTCATCATATATGTTTAATAATCCTTCTATCGTAGGCTATCTGAGTTGTGATTAGGAAATATAGAATATACCGCCAAGTTTTTAAGGCGCACATCACATGTCTACATGTCCACAATTCTTCATACCCGATGCGATCCTCCATAGGTGATCGACTTTAGCAAAAGATTTAAGACTTGTGACTTCACTCACGTGGATACCTAAATCGCTTATGGTACACATATGGGCAGGCGGATCATATCTTGCTTCACACTTGATTACTGAGTACATCGGCCCACACTCAACGAACATCTAGAGGCCAAACCAAATATTTCTTACATATATGGCATCAAAGTGTAGAGGATCCTACACAAAATCAATGCTATCCTATAATCAAAGGATTACATATGCTACTCGACTCGAGGAGATTCATATTGACGGTGGTGTGTACTTCCAAATATTAGGAATCATCTATGAGTTATTCAGTAGTCACTTCAACAAATACCCATATGTCTATATGAGTTTCCAAAACTCATGATATAAGGGTTAAACCATTGGAACTCCAATTCCAATAAACGACATGTGCTAGTTTTCTACGTTATATGAATTCAATCGTATTCCAAAACTGATGACTAGGAATATTTATTTTAAGAATATTTTACACCTAATGTCAAGACTATTCTAAGGTCGATGTCATTCTTAACATATCTATACATCAATCTAATACGCATAATGATAATACCATTAATAAGGTATAAAATGAAAAATATAGTTATTTTATTAATAAATAATAAAATGTTCAATTCGGATTGACACTCAAAGCACCATGTAACATCCCGCCTAGGCCAGGATGCTACCGGCAGGAGACAGGCTAATCCTACCTCTATAAGCCTCTTATTCTGACGAAATTTCTGCATGATGTATTCGTAACATCATGCAACCTGGCTTATAACTAGCACCATGAGACAACCTGCTCACATACTCAACATAAATGCAAATATCATCAAGGCCTCAGGCCTGAACTCAACAAGCAAAAGTAAATACTTGGCCTCCGGCCACAACTCATAACTAAAACTATTCTATTTCATTACTTATACAACTGAGATACAAATGCTAATGCAAATATAAATAGAAAAAAAGTAGTCGTGCCGACTCAACTCGACCCAAGACTCAATGACTTCCTCGACTGTAATTGGGGCGATCCACCATCTTCAAAGTCTTCACCGAACATCTGCTGGTTCTATATGACAGCTACTGACCTGCAAAACTACAAACTATTGGAATGTGAGTCATAATGACTCAGTAAGTAATCATGCAAATGGTTATAAAGTTTTAATTAAATGTCTATTCCTTATTCATTTCACAAACCTGACACTTGTACTGCACCTTAACTGATCAACACCTGCCAACTTCTGTTTGCTATTAGACTATCAAACTTTATATATACATATGTGTGTGTGTGTGTGTGTGTGTGTGTGTATGTGTGTGTGTATATATATATATATATATATATATATATTATATATATAATCTCACCAACACGAGAAGTTCCATCATACTACTGGTGCATAACACTAAATTCTGTATACTCTCTATACTTGTTACTAATCAGGTTCAAGTATTTATCATAACTTTCTCTCTTCCATTATCTTGAAATATCATCAAATCGGATATCTACATCTTATTTCTATTAACTATCAAATCCACTACCCATGGTTACATGCATGAGTTACCATTTCATCAAGACTAGCATTCTTACACTATGTTCTTTCTAAGTAAGTAAGCAACTCATACAATCATCATTAATACGTATTCATTCAAATAAGGTCATGCTATTATGCACACGTATTTACAACGTGATACTTCTATATGAACGTGTTCCACACAAGATTAACCGTATGTGCATGCGGATGCAGTCATGTCACAAATATTTCTGTCAATTAAATGCTTTTAAATGATAACTAAAACATATGATTTAAATATGTAACTTTTAAACCATACTCTACTTAACCTGCAAATGCTTTCATAAGATACTTTTGAAATCTTTTCTGAAATGTTGTTTTTGGAAAACTCTTTCTGAATTCTTTATCTGAAAGTTTCTTTCTGAAAACTCTTTTCTAAAGGCGTTACTTGAAAACTAGTTTCTGTTTTAAAACTCTGAATCGCTCGTAAAATCGATATTTCTAAAAACTTTCTTTTCTAAAAGGCTATTTCTGAAAACTGTATCTAAAAGCTGAGATCTGAAAACTGTTTCTAGAATCTGGTTTCTGAAAACTGCTTACTAAGGTCTAATTTTTGAAAACCATGTTATGATGATTTGAAAACCGTGTATTGAAAATCTGGTTTCTGAAATCTAAGCACTGAAAATCTGAAAACTGTGTACTGAAAATCTGAAAACTGCTCTACGTCCAGGACAAAAACTCAACTGGACGTCTCTCTGCACCCAGGACCATATCTCAACTGGGTGTACTCGATGCCCATGGTCATAACTCAACTGGGCATCTCTGAAAATCAGGATTTCGGGACCCTGTAGCCCCTAGTTTTGCTCGAGGATCTGAGAGCGTCCCCTCAGTCCTCCACATGTGCACATGCGTCTATATCCGTCAATTCCAAATTATCTGTCAATTTCGAACTGTATCTCAAGTTACATACTGGGGTGAGTTTTTACCTCATGCCCCGAAAACCATAAAACCATAATATGTAACTCAAATAGTAGAAAGAAACATTTTCTGAAATACGATTCTTTTCAAAAGCATTTGAAATCTTTCTTTAAAACATTTGAAATTGTTGGAAAACATTGTTGTCGTATGCTCAACCGTTGAAAACCTAAAACACACACACACACACATGCACTTGCATATATGCATATCTCATGCTTCTCTCTACTCTAGCCATGATTTTCTCTATAATGATCTTACTAACTATATGCTCAAATATAAACAGAATGTTTGTTCAAACAAAACATGCTAAATTTATCTTACATTCATACATATCTATATTTATCTATAAACACACACATTCAACCATCAAAACTTAGCTTACCTTTATAACTTACCTTACTGGTGGCTCACAGTCGATATACTGCACAATTTATATTCATACACATACATTCGAAGCTCTATTAATATATCAGACATCAAACATATATGAGTTCCAATGTCTTAGTTCTTAAACTGCTTTGCCATTTTCTAACTATAAACTTGTGCTCAGAAATCTCAAATCATAATCTTTTATATATTCTCATGCCATGCATATGCTACTCATTTATGATTTCTACCATCTTATTACATGTATCAGTACTAACTAGTTTTTATTTACTCATGCATGCTAATATTCATATACAATGCATAAAATACAGACTTTCATTCATATCACTAATTTATATATGATTATCTTATTTATAACTGTAATCTCATTCCCTAGGGTGTAGTTTCTACATCCCTCATACCCAAGTCTTATTAAATTATATTTATGACCTTATTTATGTGTTCTCATTAATATATACTAACATGTGCGTCTCTATATTTTTATATGCTCATACTCATTTCTTACTCATACCTTTGCTCATAATCGCTTATTCTTATCTATATGTGTATCTAGTTACACATGTTTTTTTCTTCCACACTCATCTTTATATATAAATATATACTTATTTCATGCATATACTATACACAATTCTAGTACATAATTAATTTCGAACGCTACTAAATTTTTATGTATTAGAAGCATGAGTTACTTACCTGGCTAGGCGGACACTCCTAATCCCGGTCCGTTCTGCCAAAACAAATCACAATATCTGTCAGAACCACTATTTGCGGGACTTTCAACTCATCTAAAACAACTACGGGTTTCCCCGGAACACCCGAATCATCTCTGGTACTACGATCTAAACTTCATTACTCTAATACATGCTTACATACTATTCTAAACTAGCTAGATGAGTCATATTCTCACTTTACGCGTTTGCGGCAAAACTTGCGGAAAAATTTCCGCAAACGCTACGGAAGGGTCTCGAACCCTCCGGACTAACCCAAAATTACCTAATTACCCTCGCAATGTCATATTTACATTATAACTATATTACGATCAACTATGCTCATTCGCGCGAGAAATTTGTTTTACCGGAAACTCGCTAATTCTACCGGATCGATCATATCTCATCCGATTCTCCCCGGATTCTACCACATTTATCGTTTTAACATATTAAAATATATCCAATTCATCTCATGCAAATTCCTTACACTACGAAACTATCGGAAACGTCCGAATACAAATCGATACACTTTGAAATATCAAATTCTAAATGGAAAGTCATACAAAAATTCTGAGGCCATATTCGAACTCCCAACGGCTATTTGAACGCGTTGGTGTCGACGAAATTCTGACCAGAGCTACTGTTCAACATGGGTATACTTTTCACCGATGCTTTCTTCCTCGTTTCGTGTGCAATCGGTCGTTGTTCGGCGAAATCAACCCCGCACACTCGTAGTACTCATCGAGGGCTTCGATTTTGTAGGTGGCTCAGGCCATGAAATGAACCGACGAGTCAGATCATACCAACCCATTACTGCACCTCATCTTCCTCTCGCTGTCGCTAATGCCGGCATCAATAGCATCGCCGCTGGCCACCCAAGTGTGCGTTGAGGTCCGGCGGTCCGATAGGCACTGGTGCGGTGGCCTGAGGTGGCCGGAGCTGCTGCCGACGACCTCTTCTTCTCCAAAGGGCGTGAGGTTGTGGGTGAGAGATATGGAGAAGGTTTGATCAATTTGTAATTTACCAAAACTTTAAGGCTTTAAATACTGCCTGGAAAATAACAAATAAGCCCCTGTGAAAATTACAAATCAACCCCTATTCTGGAACCTTCTGGAATATCATAATTTCGAAGCCCTTATGATGCGATTCTCGAAAATTATTCAACACGAAATTGTCCGTCTCGGAAAAAAGAGTCTGATGGTTCAAGAATCGACTCGATCGGAGTTCGTTTGCTCTCTTCGTGACCAAAACCGCAAACTTTACGAGTTTTACGAAAATCGCGTAACTGACTTTTCATCCTTCGCGTTTTCCGACTCGACGAAAATTCATAATATAATATTCCAACTCATATAACATCACTTAAACTCTTATTCTTCATCATCATCATGCTTTGAGACTAAAAATTCCGACCGGGAATCTTCTAGAACAATCCCGAAAATCTGGGATGGTGTATTCCCACTTCTTATAAAAATTTCGTCCTCGAAATTTCTCCGTCCTTACAACTATTGCTTCCAACCCAGTCTCATGTGCGGGAACTATCTTACTCTAAACTCCACCAATATAACTTCTCTGTCTCAACTGCTAACTAATCTCTATCTATAAACTAATATCCTTAACAGTTTATCATCGGCTTTAAGCTAACTATACTGGTTCAATTCTTATCTCTGGTTATACTGTTCTGGCTCTTATCTTTGACTGTACTGCTCTGGATCTTATCTCAAATCATCTGGCCTCACTCGGGCTCTATACTGATTCTATCTTATCCTTGCTGATTCTCTAATCCGAAAGGCTTCAAAAGTACTAACTTAATCCAATAACTTCCTATACGAAGATAGCTAATCTATTCACAATAAATGAGTCACCCACGGACTCATATTCAAGCAAACAAGGCACTGAATAATACAATCATATCATATCAAATAATCATATAAAATACATACAAAGACCTACGTGGTCCTTACCAAACTGAAGACAATATCCGACAGCTGGATCCCCACAATTACAGTCACTGACTTCTAAACCATGCTACTGACTCTGACTCTTAAACCATGCTCTGATACTAACTTTGTAACATCCCGCCTAAGCCAGGATGCTACCGGTAGGAGACAGGTTAACCCTACCTCCATAAGCCTCTTATTTGGACGAAATTTCAGCATGATGTATTCGTAACATCATGCAACCTGGTTTATAACCAGCACCATGAGACAACCTGCTCACATACTTAACATAAATGCAAATATCATCAAGGCCTCAGGCCTGAACTCAACAAGCAAAAGTAAATACTTGGCCTCCGGCCACAACTCAAAACTAAAACTATTCTATTTCATTACTATACAACTGGGATACAAATGTTAATGCAAATACAAATAGAAAACAAATAGTCGTGATGACCCAGGACTCAATGACTTCCTCGACTGCTATTGGGGCGATCCACGTCTTCAAAGTCTTCACCGAACATCTACTGGTTCTATATGACAGCTACTGACCTGCAAAACTACATACTATTGGAATGTGAGTCATAATGACTCAGTAAGTAATCATGCAAATGGTTATAAAGTTTTAATTAAATGTCTATTCCTTATTCATTTCACAAACCTGACACTTGTACTGTACATTAACTTATCACACCTGCCAACTTCTGTTTGCTATTACACTATCAAACTTCTATATTACATATATGTATATAAGAATATATATATATATATATTCCTATATCACCAACACGAGAAGTTCCATCATACTACTGGTGCTATAACACTAAATTCTGCATACTCTCTATACTTGTTACTAATCAGGTTCAAGTATTTATCATAACTTTCTCTCTTCCATTATCTTGAAATATCATCAAATCAGATATCTACATCTTATTTCTATTAACTATCAAATCCACTACCCATGGTTACATGCATGAGTTACCATTTCATCAAGACTAGCATTCTTACAGTATGTTCGTTCTAAGTAAGTAAGCAACTCATACAATCATCATTAATACGTATTCATTCATGCACGCGTATTTACAACGTGATACTTCTATATGAACGTGTTCCACACAAGATTAACCATATGTGCATGCGGATGTAGTCATGTCACAAATATTTATGTCATTTAAATGCTTTAAAATGATAACTAAAACATATGATTTAAATATGTAACTTGTAAACCATACTCTACTTACCATGCAAATGCTTTTATAAGATACTTTTGAAATCCTTTCTAAAATGCTGTTTTCGGAAAACTCTTTCTGAATTTTTTATCTGAAAGTTTCTTTATGAAAACTCTTTTCTGAAGGCGTTACTTGAAAACTAGTTTCTGCTTTAAAATTCTGAATCGCTAGTAAAACCGATATTACTGAAAACTTTCTTTTCTAAAAGGCTCTTTCTGAAAACTGTATCTGAAAGCTGAGATTTGAAAACCGTTTCTAGAATCTGGTTTCTGAAAACTGCTTACTAAGGTCTAACTTTTGAAAACCATGTTCTGATGATTTGAAAACCGTGTATTGAAAATCTGGTTTCTGAAATCTAAGCACTGAAAATCTGAAAACTGTGTACCGGAAATCTGAAAAATGCTCTACGTCCAGGACCATAACTCAAATGGACGTCTCTCTGCACCCAGGACCATAAATCAACTGGGTGTACTCGCTGCCCAGGACCATAACTCAACTGCGCATCTCTGAAAATCAGGATTTCGGGACCCTGTAGCCCATAGTCCTGCTCGAGGATCTGAGAGCGTCTCCTCAGTCCTCAATATGTGCACATGCGTCTATATCCGTCAATTCCAAATTATCCGTCAATTCCGAACTGTATCTCAAGTTACATACTGGGGTGAGTTTTTACCTCATGCCCCGAAAACATAAATCCATAAGCTGTAACTCAAACTGTAGAAAGAAACATTTTCTGAAATACGATTCAAAAGCATTTGAAATCTTTCTTTAAAACATTTAAAATTGTTGAAAAATATTGTTGTCGTATGCTCAACCGTTGAAAACCTAAAACACACACACACACACGCACTTGCATATATGCATATCTCATTCTTCTCTCTAATCTAGCCATGATTTTCTCTATAATGATCTTACCAAATATATGCTCAAATATCACAGAATGTTTGTTCAAACTAAACATGCTAAATTTATCTTACATTCATACATATCTATATTTATCTATATATGCACACATTCAACCATCACAACTTAGCTTACCTTTATAACTTATCTTACTGGTGGCTCACAGTCAATATATTGCTCAATTTATATTCATACACATACATTCGAAGCTCTATTACTATATCAGACATCAAGCATATATGAGTTCCAATGTCTTAGTTCTTAAACTGCTTTGCCATTTTCTAACTATCAATTTGTGCTCAGAAATCTCAAATCATAATCTTTTATATATTCTCATGTCATGCATATGCCACTCATTTATGCTTTCTACCATCTTATATACATGTATCAGTACTCACTAGTTTTTATTTACTCATCCATGCTAATATTCGTATACAATGCATAAAATACAAAAACTTTTGCTCCTCCATTATGGCTCTCGGCCATGTCCAACTTTATGCTCCATTTGTGTTCTTCAAGCTCCATGGAAATGATCTTCAAGCTCCAAGCTTTGTTGATGGATTCCATGCTCATGAATAGATTTCCCTATCACCTTTGTATGTACTATTTAGTGTGCTAGCACCTTGAAAATTTGCCACAAATTTTCCATCTAGGTTGTGAAGGATTCGGCCAAGCCAAATCCAAAGGAAATAAATGGCCAAGTTCGGCCAAGAGAGAGAGATGAGAGAGTGAGAGTTGTGTTGTATTTTGTTTTCCAAAAACATATACAAAAGTTATTCAAATTTTTGGTAAATCTTTTCAAAAAGCAAAACCAATTTTGGATCCAAAATGGCAATAAATGCCTTCCAACAACTCACATCACTCATGAATACGATTCGAAATTCACTAATTAAATAATTATGTCTAGCAAAATTACTATTCACATCACAAGTGAATTAATTCTAAATTAGCTCGTTCGCCCGAATTAAAATCCGATTTTAATTCCGTGTCGAAATTCAATTTCGTTTAATATATCGAATATATTATTTTATCGATTAATTCCAAATTAATTGTTCTCTCTCTTTAAATAGTATTTTATCCCAGATAAAATATCTCCGTAATTAATCCTAGATTAATTTCTCTCTCTCATTTAATTAATCCCTGATTAATAATGTGCGAGTCATACGTCATCGGTGAATCTTCGGGGAGCGACACATGAGATCCCCAGATATGTTGGTAGTAAATCCGGTCATCGGACTATCCGAACACGTACGTACATTGTACTACATTTTTACCGATTTACAAGACAAGGTTGCTTCTAGCAAAGTGCCATGCCTACCCAATTCTCCAGAAATATTCTTAAAGGAATATTATAATCTATATCAGGCATAGTATACAAAGTATTGTGTATGTCGTTCCAGTATCGGATGTCACGTGCTAGGCCTGGGGCTGGGAATGTGTCTGCCCCGTACGAAACACATGTCGGATATCTGGTAACTAGTCTCTTTAATCGGATAAACATGTCTTAGTCATATTATCCCGATAGCTGCAACATATAAAAGCACCAATTCCGTATCCTACGTGATCATCATCTCCATATGACTGAAGTGATACTTCCATCTTGACATCACACCCAATACACTACGATTCTCAATATACCTAGAAGAGGCGTACACAGAACCGGTTAAAGCCCTGGACGACCAAAACCAAAGTATATTGATTGTCACAAATATTAGCGGTGCAAGTCTCAGGTTAAGACCAAATAAACCTACCCTGAAGTAGACTATCATAGACACACAGACATACTACCAAAGGGATTCTGCAGGGTCTATCCAGAGCGAAGCTGTTTTCCATACCATCGGTAAAACACAACCTCCTATCGCACTTGCATAAGTATCCAATACTTAACATATGAGAACTATGTCGTTATGCTCCCACAACGCGCACAAGTGCAATACTAGTCTATTCCGCATTACCGATGTCCAGTCTCAATAATACTATGACTAGAGATGTTTAATGATTAAACCTTTATGGATTGATACTGTCTCATATCATCTCAATCTGGAACTAATCATAAGGACATTTCATCATTTACATATCTTAGTAATCTAATTACAAATGATAAAAGAGCAATTTCCTTTGTCACATAGTTAATTTGTACAACAACACCATGATCTGTACAAATAGTGATGTTATGGGTCATAATTATCCAACAGACCATGTTGTAGGAAACAACTTTCCTTGCGCTGCGAAAGTTGCTTGTGGTGGCACCAGGACCGGTATAGATCTTTAAAATTTTCTTTACTGTCTTCCTTTGTTGTCTAACACTTTGATCAACCACTCGATCTTTCAAACTATAACTCGAAACCAACAAACCAAAGTGTGGGCTTCACTCACAAAGTTAAACTCTAAACAATTTAGAGAATCAAGATGTCCCAATTGGTGTTTGGCTTTAGGAATTTCAAACACTCTCACAGCACTTGTGAATGTCTGAACTATCTCTATTTTCTCTCAAATCTCTTTCTCACAACACTTGTGTGAATGTTTTCAAAAAATATTCATCTTAGAAGTGAGAGAAATGGTTGAGATTATATTCTCTTACACAAGCCAACGAACCTTGTCATTAAGCATCTAATGTTTTCTTGCAATGGCCAACACAAAAATGTGAATTTCATACCAAAGCATAAGAAATGATAAGTTAAAGATAAAAACTTTGTTATTAAGCATCTAATGCTTTATTTCAATGGAAAACACAGAAATGTTGAGGCCATACGAAAGCATAAAATGCATTAGCTAATGACAAAACTATTAGGTGTATACAAGCCACCTAATAGACAGAATTGCTTGGATGACATGGTAAGCCATATGGCTTTATCTTCTAAGGTAAATAAAAATCTCCATCTCAATAATGATTAAATTACCTTCAATTATGTTGTAGTAATTATCTCATAATTATTACTAACATGATTATCCCATAATCAAGACTTGATTATGTCATAATCAAAGAATTCAAGAAAACATTAAGTTAAACTAATTTAATATAGTTTTCATTTGTGACAATAAATATTATTAATCTCATTAATCATATATAAATATAAAGTGATCATATAATTAGACAATCTAATTATATTAGGTTTACTACAGTTAATCGAGCTAGCATGAGGACCAAATGGACCTATGGTTCCGAGCTCCAATAATTCCGTAATATTAATTAAACTCTTTAATCAAATATTATAAATATTAACTCCGCGTTATTCCACTAAAAACTCAAAGTTGAACTCTTGTTACCGTAGATGGATAAAATAAAATCGAACAACTTCGGTATCCATCAATATAGTCATTATATATAGATATAGCCCTTCACGAATATCTCATAAATAGAGCCGGGTCAAAAGTCGGTTAAACCCCTCTAAATATTTTTTTCTCTTAAACACCATTGATTCTATAATGAACAATATACATATAAAACTTTCTATTCGTAATAGAAAAATTGAGCGCTCAAATTGTTCAAGTCCAGAATCAACACTTAAAAAAGATATTATTCTTCTTCTCGTAAGAAAGAGTGAATTTCATATCTATGTAAAACGTTCCCAGCTACACACCAATCCATATCCCCAAAATACGTAGTTATTGGCCGGGAATGCAACACCAACCTCACAATAGTAAATCAAAGGATATAGTCTATCATGGAGAATTCTCAGTACACTCAGGATTAAGATTGAATCCATATATGACCATCTATTAGATAAAATGAATTTCTTCGGTTAAGATTATATTAAAAGAAATTCATATTTATCTGAGTCCAATCTTGTATGATCTCATCATACAAGGTGCCTCTATTCCCATGTCACTACCTGAACGATCCAGGATCAAGGTCGTCAAATAATTATAGAATGGACCGCAGCTATAGATAAACCTCAAACAAAATACCCTATTTGTTTGCTCTCTACAGACTATTTAGATTACTAACTTCAGACATAAACCCTCTTGTGCATCAAACATACACTAAGTCTGAAGGTACAAGAGTAATCAAGGTTAATAAGACAATTGGATAATATGCGATATAAATCAAATAACTTTGATAAAATGAATAATGCTTTATTATTATTAAAATAATTGATTTCGTTTTACAATACATGAAGCTTTAAGACATAAATCCCAATAATATCCTACTTGGACTAGAGAAAATGAGACATGTCATGTAATCCTAAACCCTTTAAGTGACCTTCAAACACTTTAGCTGATAAGGTCTTTGTAAACGGATCAGCCAGGTTATTTTCGGATAGAATGGTCCAGCTTATTTTCGGATAGAATTTATGTGACAGCGACATCACCTTTCTGCAATGCTCCCTGATAGGGTGATATTTCCTCTCAATATGCTTACCCATATTGTGGCTTCTTGGTTCTTCGGCGTTCACCACTGCACCACTATTATCATAATAAAGTATGAGTGATTTATCCATATCTGGAACAACTTCCAGATCCGTCAAGATTTTACGGAGCTAGACTGCTTCCTTAGCTGCTACATATTCAGCCTCTATGGTGGAGTCAGCAATACAAGATTGCTTTATGCTCCTCCATACTATAGCCCTACCACCTAAGGTGAACACTGATCCAGATATTGATTTCCTAGAATCGACATTCGTCTGAAAATTAGATTCTGTATATCCTATCAGAATCATATCCTGACTTGTATATATAAGCATATAATTTCTCATTCTCCGAAGATACTTGAGAATATGTTTCACCGCTACCCAATGATCTAATCCTAGGTTGGATTGAAACCTACTGACTACTCCCACTGCAAAACAGATGTCCAGTCTCGTGCATAATATAGCATATATAAGACTTACAACTGCTGAAACATATGATATATGTCTCTCTCCTCAAATCCTTGAGGTGTCTTAGGAGACTGTTCCTTAGACAAATGAATTCCATGTCTGAAAGGTAAATTACCTTTCTTGGAATACTGCATACCAAATCACACAAGAATCTTATCGATATAGGTTGCTTGAAACATTACTAATAGTCATTTCTTAAGATCCTGAATGATCTGGATCCCAAGTACATAACTTGCCTCTCCCAAATATTTCATTTAAAATTGGTTAGCTAGCCAGATTTTCACGTCCGATAATATCTTTGCTTCATTCCCAATGAGTATAATATCACCAACGTATAACACAAGGACAACCATCTTCCCATCAATGATGCACTTGTAGACACAAGGCTCATCGGTATTCTACTCAAAATTATAAGAATTGATCGTAGCGTCAAATCTTATGTTCCAAGATCTAGATGCTTGCTTAAGTCCATAAATGGGCCTTTGCAACTTGTAAACTTTTTTCTCTCGACCTTGGGTAATGAACCTCTATGGTTGTACCATATAGATACTCTCATCAAGATTTTTATTCAAGAATGTAGTCTTGACGTCCATTTGACAAACCTCATAGTCATAATATGTGGCAACGAAAAGAAGAATCCTGATGGATTTAAGCATGGCTACTGGTGAGAAAGTTTCTTCATAGTCAACTCTCTCTTTTTGGGTTTAACCCTTTCCCACTAGCCTAGCCTTGAAAGTCTGGACTTTCCCATCTATTCCTTTTTTTCTCTTGTAGATCCACTTGCAACCTATATGTTTTACTCTATCAGGTTGGTCTACAATTTCTCAGACTGAGTTAGAGTACATAGACTCCATCTCGAGGTTCATGGCTTTGAGCCATTCCTCTTTATCAATATCTTCCATTACACTATGATATGTCAATGGATCATCAATACCATCACAAGATGCAACAATTTACACCTCATTATTTCCTAGATAGCGTTCAGATTGTCTTACATTCCTCCCATTATGTCTAGGTGGTATGGTATCCTGATAAACTTGCATCTGACTTTCAGATGTAAAAGGTGTTATGTCTTTGTCAACATTTGACAATGGTGTACTGGTCGTACTAGTAAGTAACTCCTCAAGTAACACTTTAATTCTAGGTATGAACTTTCTCATATAGTCCTCATCAAGAAATTTAGCATTTGTCGACACAAATACTTTATTATCTTCTGGACTATAAAAGAATCCACCCCTAGTTTCCTTAGGATAGCCTACAAATAGGCACTCATGTGAACGTGGTTCCAACTTAGTAGTCTTATTCTTTAGCACATGTGTCGGACACCCCCATATGCGGAAATATCACAAACTAGCTTTACGACCATTCCATAACTCTAAGGGAGTCTTAGGAACAGATTTAGAAGGAATTACATTCAGGATATACATTGCAGTTTGTAATGTATATCCCCAGAATGAACTAGGTAGAGTGCTATAACTAAACATTGATCTCATCATGTCTAGTAGGGTCCGATTTGTCTTTCTGCAATACCATTTTGTTGTGGTGTTCCAGGTGCTGTGAGCTGTGAAATAATTCTATGATCAACTAAGAATTCCTCGAAATCTCTATCAAGGCATTCTCCTCCATAATTTGATCATAGAATTTTGATGCTTTTACTTAAATGGTTCTCAACCTCAGTATGATACTCTTTGAACTTGTTAAATGTATTTGACTTGTGCTCCATTAGGTAAATATACCCATATCTGGAATAATCGTCAATAATAGTGACGAAGTATTCAAAATCACCTTGGGCTTTTATATTCATCGGTCCGCAAACATCTGAATGTATTAGCTCAAGTGTTTCTTTGGATTTTATCCCTTTTTCCAGTAAAAGGTCTCTTGGTCATTTTGCCTTTCTAGACAGGATTCACAGACAGGTAAAGTACCGAGTTTTAACTGATTTAAAACTCTTTTCTTAATTAGTCTATCTATCCAGTCAAAGTTAATGTTACCAAGTCCAAGGTTCCATAAATATGTATCATTATGAGAAATCTTTTACCATTTAGTTTTAGATCTTTCAATCTTAAACATTTCAGTATTAAGCAGTGATTCATGAATTAACGACCTTAATACATCTAGATTATTTTCGGAGTTTCCTGTATATATCTTTAATCTATTTCTACTAATAATAACTAACTAATTATTAAATGAAATAGAAAAACCACATTCCATAAGTTTTGTTACAGAAATCGAATTCCTGCGAAAACCAGGAATAACTATTATTAAAATTCAAATTCGAAACTCCCACTGCTTTTGCGGAAACAACATCCCATGTCCCAAATTCCATGGTAAAGCTACCTTCGAAACTAAAAAGAACAACAAACATTGTTAATGGCACCAGAATCAACAATCCATATGGATTTATCATCCTCCACCAAAAGAGACTCAATGACTAGTAAATCATATTTACATGTATTCTTCTTCTCTTTAAGCTCAGCAAGGTATTTCAAGCAATTCCTTTTCTAATGCCCTTTTTGTTCACAATGGAAACATTTTCCTTTGGCATTAGTTGCTTTGGAGCTTTTGTTGTTCTTCTTTTTCATTGGTTTCGACTTTGCATTCCAATTGCCTTTTTTTATTCTTCTTTGCAAATTTAGAAGATTTGGCAATATTTTCCTTGGCATTGGACCTACGAGGACTATTCATAACGGACTCATAATTGGTGAGCTCATTTAGTAGTGCAGTCAATGTAAAAGTCAACTTATTCATAAAATAGTTATTTTTAAACTGTAGGAAACTTTCCGGAAGGGTTTCCATGATCATTTTCACCTGGCTTTGCACATTGATACGTGCACCATGGGTTTTAGCCATATTAAGATGATACATCATCCTCAACACATGGTCTCGGACTGATGTGTTAGATAATTATGACCCATAGCATCACTGTTTGTAAAAGACATTGTGTTTTTGTACAAAATTAACTATGTAGTAATGAAATTGCCTTTTACCGTTTCATAATTTATTTACTTTGATATAGAAATGGTAAAAGTCCCTATGATTAGTTCCGGATTGAGATGATATGAGACACTATCAATCCATAAAGGTTTAATCATTAGAATTCTCTAGTCGTAGTATTATCGAGACTGGACATCGATAATGCAGAATAGACTAGTATTGCACTTGTGCGCGTTGTGAGGGAATAACGACATAGTTCTCATATATTTAAGTATTGGATACTTATGCAAGTGCGATAGGAGGTTGTGTTTTACCGATGGTACAGAAAACAGCTTCGCTCTGGATAGACCCCGCGGAATCCCATTGGTAGTATGTCTTTGTGTCTATGGGAGTCCGCTTCAGGGTTAGTGTATTTGGTCTTAACTTGAGACATGCATCGCTAGTACTTACGACAATCGGTAAACTTTGGTTTTGGTCATCCAGGGCTTTAACAGGTTCTGTGTACGCCTCTACTAGGTTTATTGAGAATCGTAGAGTATTGGATATGATGTCAAGACGGAAGTATCACTTCAGACATATGGAGATGATGATCATGCAGAGATTCAGAAATAGTTCTCTATTGTGTTGCAACCATCGGGATAATATGACATAGTCATGATTATCTGATTCAAAGAGACTAGTTGCTTGATATCCGATATATGCTTCGTACGGGGCAAACACTATTCCAGCCCCAGGCCTTGCATGTGACATCTGATACTGGATCGCAATACGCAATACTACGTATTCTACGCCTGACATAGATTGTATATTCCAGTAAGAATATTTCTGGAGAATTGGGTAGGCACGGTGCTTTGCTAGAAGCCAACCATGTCTTGTAAATCGATTAACATGTAGTACGAGGTACGCACTTAATCAGATAGTCCGATAATCACATTTACTGTCAACATATCTAGAGGTCTCTTGGGTCGTTTCCCAAAGATTCACCGATGACAGTTTATTTAAATTGGAATTAATCAGGGATTAATTAAGAGAGAAAATTAATCTGGGATTAATTGAGTATTATTTAATCTGGGATTAAATGTGTTCGGAAGAGAGAGAACGCAATTAATTTGGAATTAATCGGTAGAATAAATTTAATAGTTAAATTTGATTTTTCTATTTAATTTATTCGTATGGGCTAAAATTAATGTATCAGATATATTAATATGAATTGGATTTCATTGCGAAATTAAAGTCGGACTTTAAATGCGAACGAACGGATTAATTTAGAATTAATTCGTAAATGGCATTCGTAATAAATTTGCGAGGCGTCGTCATTTAATTAAATTAGATTTAATTATTTTACGATAAGAATTCATTTAATCGGATTAAACGGATCCGAGCCATGGCAAACATTCGTAGAATCCATTCGAATTTTGAATTCAAATGTGGGGCTCACTTTAAATGTGGTAGTTGGGGGAGTGGTTGGCATTTATGCCATACCATCCACTTTCCAACCACCTTGGAATGGTTTTGGTGAAACCATTTACCCAACCACCTTATTTAGGTGAAAAAGGTAAATTGGTTTCTACCAAAACCATCTCTCTCTCTCATTTGGTAACACATCACACACTTGAAACCCTAATACCTCTCATGTGGGCGTGAGCTTCCTTGTTCTCTTCTATTTGATTTTGTGGCAAAGTCAAGTTAGCTAGCACTTCAAGGAATCAACAAAGGTGATAGGGAAACATCTCAAAGCTTGGATTCAACAAACAACTCTTGGATCTTGGAGATCAAAGCTAAATTTTTTAAAAGTCAAATCCGTTCATTGTAAGTATTTTCCACATCTTATAATGATCTTTATCATGTTTTCATGATTATTAGATCATTGACATGTTCTAGGAATAACTAACAATGGTATCATGAGCCAATTTTAAGCATGAAAAATTCTAGGGTTCTTGAGACTAAAATTTAGGGCTTTTGTGTTTTGAACATGATTTTTTCAAATTGATGGTTTGAGCATGCTTAGAATATGATAACTTAGAGTTATGCATGATTAGATTTGAGACAAATCAAATGAATCAAAAATTATAAATTCCTTGGGGTGGCCGAATGTACTGCAGTCCACTGCAGTTTGATTTTTGATTTCTTACAACATATGATGTGTTTAAAGCATGATATAAATGTTGATTGTGGTTTTGATTAGTTTGGAATCAAAGTCAATAATGTTTATGTTAAATTCAAAGAGCATGTTGAGCATAAAAATGATATGTTTTGCTTCAATTTGTGTTGAGCATAAATTGATTAACTTAAGCATGATTAATTAGTTAATTAAGATGTTTGGAAATATTAGGGTTAATTAATTAATCATGGCTAATACACTTTAATTATAATAATAAAATATTTGAAATATTAAAATTATAATAATTGGCCTTTTAAAGTTTATTGGGCCAAAAGTGTGTAATTGGGCTTAATGGGCTTGGTTTGACCAAGTTTGGTTTTGGACTTTTGGATTGGATCCAATTGGGCCCAAAACCAATTCCATAAAGTCCAAATACATCATTTGGCCCTTTAAAGAATTTGATTGGGCCTAATGGGCCTAAATTGATTTGTTGGCAATAGGGTGATTCTTATTGGGCCTTGGCATTTTGGGTTTGATCCATTATAGCCAAAACCCATGCCTTAAGAATCAATTAAAAGCCCATTGGACTTTAATTAAAATGACATTGGATGTTATTGGGCCTTTGAGACCCATTAAGATTGGATTTGGAATCCAAGTCTTTAAGGAAAATAAATAAGTGTAAATATTTAATTTGGAATTAAATTGGAATTAGTATTGAATACAAATAAATTGGATTTAAAGTTGTAGTTCGATATAATTCAAGAATATGTACTTTAAGTATTTATTCTTAAACGAGTTGGACTCGCGCAAATCAAATTGTTGTTTGAACATTGGATGGTAATTAATCAAAGATTAATTAATTGGATTAGATTGATTGAATAACATGTTTTTTATGAATAGATGAATGTGTTGTATGAATAATGTATATCAGATGGATATTAGAAGGGCGAAGGCAATTTTGGAAATTGAAATAAATTTAGAATTTATTAAATTGGACCTGCGTGTCCAGCCTTTTATCTCCTTATTCTTTGTATTTCTCTTCTCACCAATTCCCCTCAATGTAAATGAGGTTTCTTTATTGTATTATGTAATTGGGTAGAAGTTAGAATAGTTCTAGCCGGGGAGAGAAAATGAAGTGATTTTTTCTAGGAATAATTTGTGACATATCCATCCGCATACATTATTAATTTATTTATCGTGCCTTATTATGCTTTTAGAATGCATGCTTAAGGGTGTATGATGAGACCTAATCAAAGATAATAAATTGGTTTCCAATTTACGCGAAAAATCCTCAAAACATATTAAACGTTTTCCTTCCATTGAGTGATTCTTACTCAAGATCCAAAGTTGGCATTGGTTTGTTGGCAAAAGTCAAGACCTTTGTCAATTGCGGATGTGTTTGAATCATGAGAGTTTTGTTCCATATCGGTGTCTTGTCCAAGTCGTGATTTGTTGGCCAAAGTCAAGATCACTTCTTGTCCATCGACATTGATTACGAAGCTTACCATGTCAATGGGTCCCGCTTAACTGGAATCATTAAGCTTGTTGTGCCAAAGCCAAGGCTTAGTTGATTCAGAGGAAAAAAGGTTAGGAAAATATATTGGATATATTGGCATATATATTGTATATATGTTTCGGACTTGGATGTCCACCTACCGGATCTAGGAATTGGATGAGATCCAATTGATCTTCGAGATCTACCTAGTTAAATATCATATAGCTTGTTGGCCAAAGTCAAAGTTGTGTGTTATTTAACGGGATCCTAGCCCACTAGGAAACTGGGTTTCCCGAGTACTCAACAGAGGGTTATAGACTCGCCGAAAAATAGTGGGAGGCTAGTATTGAATTTGCAATTTCATTCAGATACTTAGCTTTACGCGCTTTCAAAATATTTCGTCAAAATTATTTTATTAGTTGAACTAATACAATGTTTTTTTCTTGTAACAGTTAGACTGTACCCAAATATCGTTGACTAGATAGTTGGACTATCGTAGTCAAGATGACTAGAAAGGGAAATGTCCGAGGCATTATCATGGGTGAAAATGTCTTTAAGGGCAGGAACTTTGCCGATTGGGAAATGAATCTAAGGATAGTCCTTGGAGCCGAGAGGCTGCTATACACCATACAGACACCTCTTGGGCCTAAGCCCAAACCTGATCAGTTACTTGAGCTGGAGCTTTGGAAGACTCACAGCGATGATCGTGATACTGCTTAGTCTATTATGCTTGCTTCCATGGCCAGCATTTTCGTCGACAGAACAGGGACTTGGATCCCTATAATATGTTGGCGAGGTTGCAAGATCTTCACCGATCTAACCGAAGGTCACAGAGATTTGAGTTAGTAAAGAAGCTCTTCCGTTCACGTATGTCAGAATGCATGTCTGTTGAGTCCCATGTGGCACAGATGATTGCTGACATTCTTAGAGGCTGAGATTATCGTAGATAGGATCTTGCAATCTCTCCCCGACACTTGGAGACAGTTCATCATAAACTATAATTTGATGAACACTGATGATACTCTTGGAGACTTATTTTCAATTCTCAAGGAAACCGAGAAAGAGCTGCTTAAGGGCAATAAGCACGAGGCGCACTTTGCTTCGACATCTCAGACACCGAGGGCTGGGCCCAAGACAACTGGAGGTGTGAAGAAGAAGAAGTATAATAGAAAGGGCAAGGCCAAATAGTTAAAGGCTTTTGGGAAGCCTAAGGACAAATCTCAGGATGTTTGCCTCCAGTACGGCAAGCGGGGTCACTGGAAGCATGACTGCCGCGAGTACAAGGCGCTCCAGAAGGAGATTAAAGCGGGCAAGACACCGGCTTCAGGTATGTTTGTTATTGAAATAAACATGACTACTTCTAGTTTTAAAAATTAGATTTTTGATTCTGGTTGTGGTACTCAGATATGTACTGATGTGCAGGATCTGCGGATTAGCAGGAGACTGACCTTATGGGAGATTGATCTATGAGTTGGAAATGGGGCATCAGTCTCCGTTTTGGCCGTTGGCAATTTTATTTTAGAACTGCCCTCGGGGCATGTACTTGAACTTACAGACTGTTATTATATACCTAGTTTGACTAGGAATATTATTTTTGTATCTATGTTAACCCAATGTGGGTATACTTTTGTATTCAGGATCACTTGGTGTTTTGTGTATAAAAATGATGTAGAAATTTGCACTACTGTTGCAAATAATGGTCTTTATATTTTGAATATAAATCAATCTCAAACATATAATATAAAAAACAAAAGGCTCAAAACGAGTAACAAAGATGAAACTTATATGTGGAACTGTCGTCTGTGACATATAAACAAGACACGCATATCCACACTTTCGAAGAGTGGGTACTTGGACGGATTTGATCCAAATTCATATGACATCTGTGAATCTTGCTTATTAGGCAAAATGCATGAATCACCTTTTAGTGGTAACGGTGAACGCGCCACCGAACTGTTAGCCCTTGTTCATAGTGATGTATGTGGGCCCATGTCTAGCCAGGCTAGAGGTGGATATGAATACTTCGTAAACTTTACGGATGATACATCACGTTATGGTTATGTGTATCTTATGAGACACAAGTTGGAAACTTTTGAGAAATTCAAAGAGTTTCGACACGAAATTGAAAAACAGACAGGTAAGAGTATAAAGACATTACGGTCGGACCGTAGTGGCGAATACTTGAGCAATGAGTTTCTAGATTGCTTGAAAGAATATGGTATTCTTTCACAGTGGACTCCTTCTTGGGATATGCATTAAACAGTGCAATTATTATTTTGAATAAGGTTCCGTCAAAGTCTGTACAATAGACTTCGTATGAGATATGGACAGGAAAGAAATCGGGTTTCTCATTCCTGAAGATTTGGGGATGCTGGGCATACGTCAAACGTTTGGAAGGTACCAAACTTGAGCCCAAATCGGATAAATGTCTATTCGTAGGATATCCTAGGGAAACCAAAGGATATTACTTCTATCACCCACGAGATAACAAAGTATTTGTTGCTCTACATGCGATTTTCCTTGAGAAGGAATTTCTAAATGCAGTGGTTAGTGGGAGGAAAGTAGAACTCGATGAAAATCAGAGTGATACTATTCCTGGCATGGAATCCTCAACGGAACAATAATAGTCCATTCGGGAAGAGACTGTACCACAATCTTCTATTACATAAGGACCGTGTAGGTCGGAGAGAATCAGGAAATAACCTGAGAGGTATGGGTTTCTGATCTCACCTCATGTAGATATTAATCTCATTGAGGATAACGAACCGGCTACGTATGAGGAAGCGATACAAGATATCGATTCCGCTTTTTGGCAAGAGGCCATGAAGTCCGAAATGGATTCCATGTAAATCAATCAAGTTTGGACACTGGTTGATGCACCAGTAGGCGTAAAGCCTATTGGATAATGCTAGGCTTGTAGCGAAGGGGTATTGTCAACGACATGGTGTCGATTATGACGAAACTTTCTCACCCGTTGCCATGATTAAATCCATTCGGATAATGCTTGCTATTGATGCATATTTCGATTACGAGATATGATAGATGGACGTTAAAACTACATTCCTTAATGGAATCCTTTTGGAGGATGTTTATATGCAAAAACCTGACGGTTTTATCATGCCTAGACTTGCAAACAAGGTTTGTAAGTTAAATCGGTCCAGTTATGGACTGAAGCAAGCATCGCGGTCATGGAACCAACGTTTTGATGAGATCATAAAAGAATATGATTTCATTCAAAACAAAGATGATCATTGTGTATATAAGAAGGTTAGTGGGAGAGCACTGAGTTTTATTGTCCTTTATGTTGATGATGTATTGCTTATGGGCAATGACATTCCCATGTTAACATCGGTGAAAGCTTGGCTTTCATTAAAATTCTCCATGAAAGATCTGGGAGAAGCAGCCTATATTCTAGGAATAAAGATCTACCGGGATAGATCTAGAAAGCTACTTGGACTCTCCCAGAGCACGTACATTGACAAAGTGTTGAAAAGATTCAACATGGATCAGTCCAAGAGGGGACTGTTACCAGTGTCACATGGCATCACTCTATCTAAGGACATGTGTCCTAAAACTTAAGATGAGAGAAACAGCATGAGTCGTATACCTTTCGCCTCGGCAGTCGGATCGATCATGTATGCCATGATATGTACGCGACCTGATGTCTCCTATGCTTTGAGCATGTGTAGTCGCTATCAGGCCGATCCAGGTGATGGTCACTGGATGGCGGTTAAGAACATCCTTAAGTATCTTAGACGAACTAAGGATGCTTTCTTAGTTTATAGAGATGGAGAACTTGAGGTAACTGGGTATACCGATGCAAGTTTCCAAGCCGATAAAGACGACTCTAAGTCACAATCCGGGTACATATTTTGTTTGAACAACGGAGCAGTAAGCTGGAAATCTTCCAAGCAAGAGACTGTTGCCGATTCAACAACAGAAGCGGAGTATATTGCTGCAACTGAAGCAGCAAAAGAGGCAGTTTGGATCCGTAAATTCCTAATTGGATTAGGAGTGGTCCCGTTAGCAGCTGAGCCCGTTCCATTGCATTGTGACAATAACGGGGCTATAGTACAGGCTAAGGAACTGTGGTCTCATCAACGATCCAAGCATGTTCTTCGACGTTTCCATCTGATTCATGAGATCATACATTGTGGCGATGTGAAGATCGAGAAGGTCGCATCATATGACAATATTGCAGATCCGCTGACGAAAGCTATTTCACAGTAAAAGTTTGAGAAATATATACATAGTTCAGGTGTTAGATGCTTGAGTGACTGGCTATAGGCCAAGTGGGAGATTGTTAGACAATTATGACCCATAGCGTCACTGTTTGTAAAAGATATTGTGTTTTTGTACGAAATTAACTATGTAGCAATGAAATTGCCTTTTACCGTTTCGTAATTTATTTACTTTGAAATAGAAATGGTAGAAGTCCCTAATATGAGACACTATCAATCCATAAAGGTTTAATCATTAGAATTCCCTAGTCGTAGTATTATCGAGTTTGGACATCGATAATGCGGAATAGACTAGTATTGCACTTGTGCGCGTTGTGAGGGCATAACGACATAGTTCTCATATATTTAAGTATTGGATACTTATGCAAGTGCGATAGGAGGTTGTGTTTTACCGATGGTACGAAAAATAGCTTCGCTCTGGATAGACCCCGCGGAATCCCATTGGTAGTATGTCTTTGTGTCTATGGGAGTCCACTTCAGGGTAGGTGTATTTGGTCTTAACCTGAGACTTGCATCGCTAGTACTTGCGACAATCGGTAAACTTTGGTTTTGGCCGTCCAGGGCTTTAACAGGTTCTGTGTACGCCTCTACTGGGTTTATTGAGAATCGTAGTGTATTGGATGTGATGTCAAGACAGAAGTATCACTTCAGACATATGGAGATGATGATCACGTAGGGATTCAGAACTAGTTCTCTATTGTGTTGCAACCATCGGGATAATATGACATAGTCATGATTATCCGATTCAAAGAGATTAGTTGCTCTATATCTGATATATGCTTCGTACGGGGCAAACACTATTCCAGCCTCAGGCCTTGCATGTGACATCTGATACTAGATCGCAATACGCAATACTACGTATTCTACGCCTGACATAGATTGTATATTCCAGTAAGAATATTTCTGGAGAATTGGGTAGGCACGGTGCTTTGCTAGAAGCCAACCATATTTTGTAAATCGATTAACATGTAGTACGAGGTACGCACTTAATCGGATAGTTCGATAATCGCATTACTATCAACATATCCAGAGGTCTCTTGGGTCGCTTCCCAAAGATTCACCGATGACAGTTGATTTAAATTAGAATTAATCTGGGATTAATTAAGAGAGAAAATTAATCTGGGATTAATTGAGGTATTATTTAATCTGGGATTAAATGTGTTCGGAAGAGAGAACACAATTATTTTGGAATTAATCGGTAGAATAAATTTAATAGTTAAATTTTATTTTTCTATTTAATTTATTCGTATGGGCTAAAATTAATGTATCGGATATATTAGTATGAATTGGATTTCATTGCGAAATTAAAGTAGGACTTTAAATACGAACGAACAGATTAATTTAGAATTAATTCGTAAACGGCATTCGTAATAAATTTACGAGGCGTCGTCATTTAATTAAATTAGATTTAATTATTTAACGACAAGAATTTATTTAATCAGATTAAACGGATCCGAGCCGCGGTAAACATTCGTAGAATCCATTCGAATTTTGAATTCAAATGTGGGGCCTACTTTAAATGTGTTAGTTGGGGGAGTGGTTGGCATTTATGCCATACCATCCACTTTCCAACCAGCTTGGAATGGTTTTGGTGAAACCATTTACCCAACCACCTTATTTAGGTGAAAAGGGTAAATTGGTTTCTACCAAAACCATCTATCTCTCTCATTTAGTAACACATCACACACTTGAAACCCTAATACCTCTCATGTGGTCATGAGCTTCCTTGTTCTCTTATATTTGATTTTGTGTCAAAGTCAAGTTAGCTAGCACTTCAAGGAATCAACAAAGGTGATAGGGAAACATCTCAAAGCTTGGATTCAACATAAAACTCTTGGATCTTGGAGATCAAAGCTAAATTTTTTAAAAGTCAAATACGTTCATTGTAAGTATTTTCTGCATCTTATAATGATCTTTATCATGTTTTCATGCTTATTAGATCCTTGGCATGTTCTAGGAACAACTAATATGATGTGCCTTCCTTCATTCTAGTGGTGAATACAGAGACTATTACCTCATGTTATTGCCGGTCTGAAGGTTGCCCAAACATGTTCTGTAATGACTGTATAATCAATAATGTTGTCGCCATAGGCTCATGTTGTGCAGCAGGAACCTCAGACATGGATACTATCAAATATCTATAGGCTTTCTCATTAGCTTTAATCTAATTATTATAGGTATTACGTGCAGCGCTGCCAGCATTAGGTGCTGGCTCAGGAGGACATTCCTCCATTAGGTCAAATTTAAGGTCTTCGCAGACCAATATAGCATTCATGTCACTTTTCCATTTAACGTAATTATCCCCGGTTAATTTTTCTTGTTGTTTGAGAATTGAGATAATTACAGATGCCATAGCTGAAAAATAATAAACGCGCATTCAACATTCATCCATCACATATTAAAATCGTCAAACATTTAGGCATAAAATTGAACATGATGCATGATCAATATATAATGAATTAGAAACCTAAAAAAATTACTACGCCACAATTATCTATCATCCCACAAATAAGTACCGCCGTATGGTAGGTCAAGTATTTGCATGATAGACCAAGACATTCTCAATTGATTAATATATCTGAAATCACTTGTATTCCTATATTAATCAACTATCGTTAATTTGATCAAGTAAGCTTTGATTAAAAACTTAATCATTCTTTTGTGAGTTTGACCCATCATTTTAGAACTCCTGGACTTAACTAGTGAAGTGTCGGCGTAGGGTAGGTCAAATCACCAGATACATCTAGAGTCTATATCCTTTCGGAATCTAAACCTGATATTGACCCAAAAAAGACACCATCGATAGGGGGACAAAAGTAAAGCCGTCTCGAAGCGCCTATTGAATCTCATATTTCTGGACAACAATGGAGATCGTGGGATATATTATGGTATACCCTTCTCCCACTCACTATTTTGAAGTGTAAGGTTTCTATTTCACTAGTATCTTATGAATCTTAGATTATGTTTGGCTAAAGTCATAACCTTATTAATAGTAATTGATAATTTAGTGATCTAACCAATTTTAACTCTTCAAATTTTATTCACTAATCCCGATTAGTCTCTACTAACCTATTAACTTAATTAAACTAATTTAATCAAGTTATTATAGTGATCTAATCAATTAAACTCTTAAATTACTAGTCCACTTATAGGTTTTAAAATTTAGAATTCAAGGAACGGATCAATTTTCATTAAACCATTTAATCGATAAAAGCACATTATTTATTTCAAAGGTACGTGGTATTGTATCTCGAGTGCAGACCATATTACCGTCCATTTAGAACATGCTATGGAATTTACGTTCGAGTTTCCATACGATATACCAAGAAGAATAATGTACTCATAAGGTCCATTTATTTCTAAAACTTGAATTCGTAATTTTTTAACCTTTAAACCAATTAATCTTATTAATCCGTTTGCATGCATCTCATATTTTTATTTAACATTTAAATTACATAAAATCATATTTTATGACTAGAATATCATGCATATCTACATGTTATGGCATGTGAAAATGCAAAAGTAGGTACCCTAGGCTATATGACATGTTAATAAATAATTTAAAACATACATATATTCCAGGTTTGGGAGTCGCGACGTGCACCATAATTTTAGAAACTAGAATTATGCTAGTTCAGTGTTGCGTCGTGACGCAAGGGGACCTGCGTTATGACACGCGCGAGGTAATAGCATGCATATTGATTTACTGGTCGCGTCGCGATGCGCAAATGGGTTGTATCATGATGCAACCTAGTTTCCAGAGGATGGAAATAATGAAACATACACATTACCAATTTTGTTGATCGGGCTCTTATTTTTTTATACTAATCTAATTAGTACAATAAATCCAAGGCATCCATTAGTCTTTAAATCTTATTCCATATAGTGTTGTTAAGTTCTTTGCTGAATTTCTTTGTCAAAAATCCTTCGCGGCATCGGCTCCTCCAAGTTACAAATAAGGTTACATAAAGGACTTATTACAAAGGAAATGAACTTATGACAATTGAAAGAATATGACCTTATGGTCTTAACTTACAACACATGAAAGAATATGACCTTAAGGTCTTACATTAGAGAATCATGATGTCACAATTAGTGTTTGTCTTTAGGAATTTCAAACACTCACAACACTTGTGAATGTTTGAACTCTTTCTATTTTCTCTCAAATTTCTTTCTCACAGCACTTGTGTGAATGTTTTTAAAAAATATTCATCTTAGAATTGAGAGCAATGGTAGAGATTATATTCTCTTAAACAAGCCAACTAATCTTGTCATTAATTATCTAATGTTTTCATGCAATGACCAACACAAAAATGTGAATGTCATACCAAAGCATAAGAAAAGATAAGTTAAAGACAAAGACTTTGTCATTAAGCATCTAATGCTTTATTTCAATGGCAAACACATAAATGTGGAGGCCATGCGAAAGCATAAAAATGCATTAGCTAATGAAAAAACTATTAGGTGTATATAAGCCACCTAATGACATAATTGCTTGGCTGACATGGTAAGCCATATGGCTTTGTCTTCTAAGGTAAATAAAAATCTTCATCTCAACAATGATTAAATTACCTTCAATTATGTTGTAGCAATTATCTCATAATTATTACTAACTTGATTATCTCATAATCAAAGAATTCTAGAAAACATTAAGTAAAACTAATTTAACATAGTTTTCATTTGTGGCAATAAATATTATTAATCTTATTAATAATATATAAATATAAAGTGAACATATAATTAGACAATCTAATTATATTAGGTTTGCTACAGTTAATCGAGCTAGCATGGGGACAAAATGGACCTACGGTTCCGAACTCCAATAATTCTGTAATATTAATTAAACTCTTTAATTAAATATTACGAATTACTAACTCCGCGTTATTCCACTAAAAACTTGAAGTTGAACTTCTGTTACCGTAGATGGATAAAATAAAACCGAACAACTTATGTGTCCATCGATATAGTCATTACATATGAATATAGCCCTTCACGAATATCTCATAAATAGAGCTGGGTCAAAATTTCGTTAAACCCTCTAAATATTTTGTCTCTTAAGCACCATTGATTTCATAATGAACAATTAATTCATAATAATTATGAATATAAAATTTTCTATTCGTAATAGAAAAGTTGAGTGCTCAAATTTTTCAAGTCCCGAATCAACTCTTAAAAAAGATATTCTTCTGTTTCTCGTAAGAAAGAGTGAATTCCATATCTTTGTAAAACATTCCCAGCTACACACCAAACCATATCCCCAAAACACGTAGTTATTAGCTGAGAATGCAACACCAACCTTATAATAGTAAATCAAGGGATATAGTCTGTCCTGCAGGAGTTCGTAGTACACTCATGATTAAGATTGAATCCATATATGACCATCTATTAGATAAAATGAATTTCTTCAGTTAACGGATATTAAAAGAAATTCATATTTATCTGAGTCCAATCCTATATGATCTCATCACATAAGGTGCCTTCATTCCCATGTCACTATATGAACGATCCCGGATCAAGGTCGTCATACAAGTATAGAATGGACCACAGCTATAGATAAACCACAAATAAAATACCCTATTTGTTTGCTCTCTACAAACTATTTAGATTACAAACTTTAGACATAAACCCTCTTGTGCATCAAACATACACTAAGTCTGAAGGTACAATAGTAATCAAGATAAACAAGACAATTCGATAATATGCGAGATAAATCAAACAACTTTGATAAAATGAATAATGCTTTATTGTTATTACAATAATCAATTCTATTTTACTATACATGAAGCTTTAGGACATAAGTCCCAACACATGTCTCTTCTCGTAGTTGTCTAGCTGTTTCTGTTTCTCCCTCCATAGGACCCGGATGATCTTTGAGGTACTTAGCCAACTGCAGTGTTGTTAGGTAGAACAACATTTTACTCTGTCATCATTTAAAGTTTGCTCCACCAAACTTTTCCAGTTTTTCTCTATGAGTGATACGTTCGCGATATTTCCGCTACTCATATGTAATTTGAAAAACCAATAGTAATCAATAAGTCTACAAAAGACAAATTGCATAACGATCAAACATATGATCTTATTTAAGTGATATACTAAGAATCCAATCGTTGTTATAGTGGATAGTAATACCAAATAACAAAATCCTTGAATTTACGACTAAGGTTTCTTATGATAAATGATGAGCGGAAAATATAACAATATTTACCGCCCCTTTTACCTAATATTTTGTTTAGTTTCTCTGGTTTGATGAACGTTTTGATGTGTTTTAGTTTATTTTACAGATAAAATAAAATTGGGCCTCAATGGAATCATTTAGGATGAAATATGGAGCAAATAAGGGCAAAAACTGGACTTGACATTTTGATTTTGGAGATTGGAAACTTGAAATGACGTTCTAACGAAGTACAATTTCGAAAATTCCAACTTTGCACAATTATCGTATTTTGACAATAAATCTTTACACCGATATCGGATTGAGGTGATTCAAGTTCCAGATTAAAGAAAACTCAAATATCTACAACTTTGAAGTTCATAATAATTTTGAATTCTGAGGTTCCATGACCGAAATTGATAAAATATTCGGAAGTATGTTATGTGTAATTATTTAAGTTTATGAGCAATTAGTGGAAGCCTTTA
Source organism: Zanthoxylum bungeanum (assembly GCA_019454045.1). Taxonomy (NCBI): domain Eukaryota; kingdom Viridiplantae; phylum Streptophyta; class Magnoliopsida; order Sapindales; family Rutaceae; genus Zanthoxylum; species Zanthoxylum bungeanum. The sequence continues at coordinate 60,304 of SKCR01050698.1, forward strand.
GATTTGCCTATGAATACCAAGCTAAATTTTGTAAATTTTTCATGCTTTCTTTGGAGGAATTTCTCCATGAAAACCTAAAGAAAAATGTCTTGTGTATTTATTTAAGTTTTCTTATATTTTCTTTTTAATTAATTAATAAAATTTTGTGTATTTTATTTACAGCATGAGCAGGTAATCTCATTCTGCTGGGGGTGAAAAGGTAAGACTTTTAATATAATATATTAGATTAATCTCCCTTATTTTAATTAAAATTTGGATTAATTAGTTACCGCCTATATGGTTGGTTTAGTTGACATGCAACCTTATTTACCGCCTATATGGTTGGTTTTACATTTCAGATATAGTTTTTGCCTATGTGGTCGGTTTAGGTAATAATTTTGTTACCGCCTATATGGTCGATTGGATTTAATTGAGAAAAATGGAATTACGCCTTTATGGTCTTGTTAAATATAATTAATTAATCGGTAAATATTGACAATAAATGAGATTTCTAATTTTGAAATATTAAAAGTGGATCCTCTAACCCCCAATTTTTTTTTTTATTGTTTAGTTTACATTTTTAATTTCCATCTTTTACTTTATGTCTTTTATTTTATTTAAGCTTTTACTAGCCTTAGATATGTGTTGTAACTAAGCCTGTTTTTTAGGGTTGTCATGATTTCCAATATCACTAGTTTATAAGCGGTTATTTTATAGTTTGGGTACTATAAAGGTTCATTTATTGAGTCGTAGTCTTAATGCTTCTTGTTAACTGGCCATTCTTGGAAAAGGAATTTTAGATTTAAACCTTAGACTCAATAACCCATGATCTTCCTTGAGGATAAATAATCCTTTAATAGATTTCCTTACAAGATAGGAATATACCTGTCAGGCGGGGGTAGCCATAATTGGAACTTAATCTTAATGAATTCAGGTAACTTATGACATAGGAATTTGATTAATTGAGTTATATTGGATATTTATATCTGACCATCGGAAGAGAATTTTACATATTTTTGTGTTTCAGGTTAATAAACCAATATCTTTCACAAAAGTAAGATAACCACTTCGTCTTTTAAAGATTTTGGAAGGATTCACAACCTTGGATAGTTTCATAATATTGAATTTTCATCAATTTACTTTCGTGCAATTTTATCTACTTGTTTTAAGTTTAAGTCACCATCCAATCAAACAACCAATCCATTAGATACTTATAATAATTTGGCTTCCTAAATTAATAGCTTAGGTATTAAGTCCTCATAGGATCGATACTTTTTATACTACTTGAACGATACATGCACTTGCATTATACGTGTGTGATTACGCCAGTCAAGTTTTTGACGCCGTTGCCGGGGACTTATTTATCTTTCACTATTAGTTTTAGTATTAAATATGTTACTTGTGTTTAATTTATTTTTAATTATTATTTTTGTTTTCTTACGTTTCAAGTTATCAGACACTACATGAGACGAACCAGAAGCTTTGAAATCCGACCGTTTGATCCAGAGATTGAGAGAACTATCAAACAGTTGAGAAGGCCAAAAAGTACTAATCAACATGGAACCTGAACCTTTGGAGGTTGCACCACCAATTCCCATTCGAGACAGAACCATTTTGGTGGTTGATAGCTTCATTTCCTGTATTGTACTTCCTCCCTTACCAGAAAAAGCATGTGACATCAAAACATGCATCCAAATGATACAATAATCTGTTTAGTTTGGGGGAATGCAACTCAAGATCCTAATTCCCACATTAGCAACTTCCTGGCAGTTTGTGGCGCTCCGAGTGGCTGAAGAAGCCATGAGACTGTGATTTTTTCATATTTCTTAAAAACAGAGCTAAGGCTTGGCTACATTCACTACTAGCAGGTTCCATCACAACTTGGAACACTCTAGCCACCAAATTCCTTGCAAAATACTTTCCACCAGTAAGAACTGCAAAGCTGAGGAATGACATCATATCCTTTGTGCAACATGATTCAGAATCCCTCTGTGAGGCTTGGGAAAGGTACACGGATTTACTCAGAAAATATCCTCACCATGAGATTGCAAAGTGGCTACAAGTCCAAACTTTCTATAATGGACTTTCTGGACTGATGAGAACCACAATTGATGCTGCTACTGGAGGAGCTTTAATGGCAAAATGAGAAGATCAAGCCTAGGACTTAATTGAAGAAATGGCCAACAATAATTCTTTATAGCCAACAGAAATGAGCATGATCCAAAGAATTGCTGGAATTTATGAAGTTGGAGCCAACACAGCAGTGAATGCCAAGTTGGATCAGATATGTAAACTCATGGAGACTCTTACCATGTAAGGCCATATTGGACCCACAAGTTCACCATATGGTGGAACACCAGAGCCAAACCAACATGAAGGGACGGTGAATTATGTCAACAATTTCAACAGACAATGGAACAATCCATTTGTCAACACCTATAACCCAGGGTGGAGGAATCATCCCAATTCCGCATGGAGCAATGATTCAGGGCAAAAAAATTATCCACCACCTGGATTTCAACAGCAGAACAAAAGCAGAAGCATGAAAAAGAACCATGAATAGCGAAAGTGCTAGCTCTGTTAAAAAAAATATAATATTATGTTTCAGAGCCAATCAGATCTATAAAAGCATTGGAAAATCAAATTGGACAACTGGCCAATGCTTAGAGTTATAGACCGCCAAGTAACCTTTCTAGCAACGCATAATCAAATCCAATGAACAGAGGGAATGAGCAATATCAAGCCATTACTTTGAAAAGCAGTATTAAAATCAACAAAGATGTTGGAATCAAGGCATCCATTGAAGAAGTTCAAAAAGAAACAGTTCCACAGATGGAGGAAAAAGAAGCAAAGGAAAAAGATCAAGAAAAATTCATTCCACCTCCACCTTTTCCATAGCGTCTCCAGAAAAACAAACTGGACAAGTAGTTTGCTCGATTCTTATAGGTCTTTAAAAAGCTGCACGTCAACATTCCATTTGCAGAAGGCGTTGGAAAAAATACCCAGTTATGTCAAATTCATGAAAGATATTCTTTCACGAAAGTGGAGATTGGGAGATTATGATATAGTAGCATTGATAGAAGAATGCAGCGCCATCATTTAGAGGAAATTTCCCCCAAAGTTGAATGATCCTGGCAGTTTTATTGTCTCATGCACCATTGGAGAACATTATATTGGTAAGGCTTTATGTGATTTAGGTACAAGTGTTAATTTGATGCCTTTTTCTATTTACCGGAAACTGTAAATTAGAGAAACAATGCCCACCTCAATCTCTCTGCAACTTGCTGATAGAACGCTTATATTTTCGAGAGGAGTAGTTGAAGATGTGCTGGTCAAAGTTGACAAACTCATTCTCCCAACAGATTTCATTATCCTTGACATGGAGAAAGACAAAGATGTACCTATCATCCTCGGGAGACCATTCTTGGCTTCAGGTCGAACTGTTATTGATTTATAAAAAGAAGAACTAACTATGAAAGTGCAGGACCAAGAACTTACCTTCAATTTTTTTTACCTTCAATTTTTTTAAAGCCATGAAATTCCCGAGTGATGAAAAGGTGGAGGAATGTTTTAGAATTGATGTTGTTGATAGTAACATTCAGGATATTAATACAATTCCAAGGATAAACTTGAAGCTTGTATCACTAACATGACTGACAGCGAGCTAGATACTGAAATTCTGGAATGTATCAACTACATTGACAAACCATTTCGCTTCAAAATGACACCACAAGTGGAAATTCTGAAACTACCGAAAAATGAAAGAATCAAACCTTTGATTGAAGAACCACCGCAGCTAGAGCTAAAGATACTTTTGAGCCATCTCAGGTATGCATTCTTAGGAAATTCTTCTGAATTACTTGTAAATATTTCTTCGTCGCTAACATTGGAGCAGAAAGAAAAGTTATTGAGAGTGTTACAAGAATACAAGAAAGTCATTGGATGGACTATAGCAGATATTCGAGGCATTAGTCCATTATTTTGCATGCACAAAATTCTGATGAACAATGAGTATAAACCCACAGTGGAGCATCAACAGAGACTAAATCCGATCATGAAGGAGGTCATGAAGAAAGAAATTATCAAATGGTTAGATGCCGATATTATCTACATCATCTCAGACAGCATTTAGGTGAGTCCTATACAGTGTATGCCGAAAAAAAGAGGAATTACTGTAGTCATTAATGAAAAGAACGAGTTTATTCCAACAAGAACGGTGACTGGATGGAGAGTATGCATGGACTACTGAAAGTTGAATAAAGCAACAAGGAAAGATCAATTCATGTTACCATTCATTGACTAGATGTTAAACAGACTGGCGGGACATGAGTTTTATTATTTTCTACATTTGGAGACTCGTTCGACCATTGTTTATAAAATCTGTAACAAGTATTACAAAGGTGCGAAAATACAAACCTGGTACTCAACTGGGAAAAATGTCACTTCACGGTGCATGAAGGCATCATCTTGGGACATCAGATCTCACAAAAGGGAATCGAGGTAGACAAAGCAAAGATCAAGACAATTAAAAAAAACTACCTCCACCAACATCTGTCAAAGGGATTCGGAGCTTTCTCAGACATGCAGGCTTTTACAGGAGATTTATCAAAGATTTTTCCAAGATTGCTAAACCTCTATGTAATCTTCTGGAGAAAGATGCGCTTTTCAACTTCACCGAAGAATTCCATGAAGCTTTTGAGATCCTGAAACAGAAGGTGGTCTCTGCTCCCATCATAGTAGCACCAGACTGGACCCTTCCATTTGAAGTGATGTGCGATGCTAGTGATTTTACTGCATGTGCAGTTTTGGGACAATGCAAAGCAAAAATCTTCCATACTATTTACTACTCCAGCAGAACTCTAAATGAATCTCAACTTAACTACACAACCACTGAAAAAGGAGTTGCTTGCAGTTGTGTTCACTTTTGATAAATTCTACTTTTGATAAATTTTCCATATGAACAATTGTTTGCCATGAAACAACATGATGTCCCTTGGAATGCTGACTATGTCAACTACATAGTATCGGGAAAATGGCCGTTGGAATGGACAACTCAGCAACGAAAGAAATTCTGCAAAGAAGTCAAGCACTATATCTGAAATGAGTCGTACCTGTTCAAACGCTATACTGATCAGTTACTGAGACGTTGTGTTCCACATGAGGAGGTCAATAATGTTCTGTAATATTATCATTCATCACCATACGGCGGACACTTCAGCGGAAATAAAACTGCAGCCAAAGTCCTATAATCAGGTTTGTTCTGGCTCACTCTGTTTAAAGATGCTTATCTTTTTACTCTTCAATGTGATAGGTGCCAAAGAACAGGGAATATTTCGAGGAGAAATGGAGGACCTTTGCAAAACATTCTGGAAGTGAAGATATTTGATGTGTGGGTGTAGGACACCGAACTTGGGCAACGCATGCTGTTCTAGACTCAGGGCCTAGTTGAGAGTACGGAGTAGTCCGCGGGGAACTAAACCGGAGAATAATGAAGTCACCACCCGGTGTGAACCGGGACAAAGATTTAAGGCCGCACTCACCCCTCGCAAGGGAAGACCTCAAACCATTGGGTTCAGAATGGTCCCTTACTTATGCCATTTGTGATGATATAATTTGTGCAATAAATCAATCGCATCTACTCCATAATCATGTTCAAAGGTCACTTAGATCTAATATGCTTCCGCTAAATAAATCCTAATCTAAGTTTGCATGCTTGAAAGTAAGTCTTTAAACAACAAACACGCAATATCACACATCGAACATATTGAGCCATCAAACCAACATAAACAAATAATTACTTAAACATGAATATAAACTAAACTAAACATCATGCATAACTAGTAAAGAAACAACATGTCTAAATAACATAATCATACTTTAAAATTAAATAACGAAACTAAATTAAATCAGGCTTAAAATAATAATAAAAACAACCTAGAACTATGACATGCTCAAATAAAAATTTGGATGAGACGAGACACGTGTATCTTAAGTGTTACGTGGCGTTGTATCCCGAGTGCAGACCATATTACCGTCCATTCGGAATCGGCTATGGAATTTACGTCCGGGTTTCCATCCGATATACCACAAAAGGGAACACATATCCCGCTCATCCAACAATCACATCATGCCTCAAATGACTCTCATGCAATAATATTTTAAAATAAATAAAATAAAATGAAAGAAGATAAGTAAAAAAGTGCCCTCAGGTCTAACCTCTTTTGTCGTCTCAAGAAAGGGCGTTACACGTCCGTTGGAAGGGTGATTGATCCGATGCTTTTTCGATTTGTCTACTCAACGTCTTTCCTCGTTGTTTTGATGCTTGGACTACTGTTTTAAGCCCGTTTCGCTGCTGTTTTGCTGCTACGTTTCAGGTCACTGTTTTGGTATTTTTGTGGACTGTTTTGGGTGATTTGGGAGGTCAAATGGGTGCGGTGTTTGGTGAATTGTTAGGGGGGTTTTGTGCAATATTTTAGTGCAGTTTTTAGGCGTTTTGGGGACTGTTTTGAGGGCTAAAATCATTGCAAAAACGATCAGGTCAGTGGGCTGATTTGTGGCTGTAAAGGTGCAGTACAGTGAGTGTTTTCTAGACTGTTTGGGCATGAATTGAAGGGCAGTGTGTGGGGGCTGTTCTGTGCGAATTTTAGGGGTGTGTAGGGGACTGTTTTGGCGTGGTTTAGGGGCTGTGAAGGAGGTTGAAGGTGCGGCAAAGAGGATTGTGTTTAGGGCTTGGGCGTGAATGGTGCAAGGGTGAAGGATGGTGCACGGCAATGGAGGGTATTCTTGGCTTGATGATTCGGCAATGGAGGCTTGAAGGGGAATTTGGGGCGTGCAAGGGAGGCTTAAAAGAGTGCTTTAGGCGTGCTTGAGGGATATGTGAGCTAGGGTTGTGAATGAGGGTGATGGGTATTTTTTATAGGCAAATGAGATGAGGCTTTCCTAATCCGATTAAGAATAGGATTTCTATTGATGGTGACATCTCCTTAATAAGGAATAGATCTCCTTAATTTAGGGTGGTGATTGGATTTGATTTGTAGGGATTTGATTTGATTTCTTTTATTTAGGTAAGGATTTTGCAAGATTTAAACGTGTGATAAATATGCATTTACTTAAATAAGAAGTCATTTGAGCGTGAATCACATCCCTGGGAGTGGACTTGGTTTGACTTGGTGGGCTTGGGTATTTTGGGTTTGGTTTGTGTTTGGTAAGTAGTCTATGGGGGTTTTGGGCCTGAGATAAGCTTTGAAACGGAACTCCAACAAGCAACCGAAGCTAAACAACTTGGATAATCCACAAAAAATTCTATTTTCCAACTTTACCCTTCCAACGTCCGTTTCCCGCGACTTTCATGACTAAAGAGGTAGTTGTCTCCATACAGACTCATCATCGGGCTGATATGCAAAAATTCAATGCCTACAGTCGCCCCCACTTTGATGGGACTTGTGCAGTATGTGACAATGATAATCCTATCAAAGTACGTGCAATGCATTTTTACTTACCTGGCTCGCCAGCTGCCACATGGTCCGCCTGCTGTGTTGAGTTGATAGTGTTGCGTCTCCGTACCTAGAGTGCCGCAGTGATGTTGTTGTTGTCTGAGTGCTAATCTCGTAACTAGGGTGTCGCAATGACGCCTCCGTACCTAGAGTGCCACAAATGTCTGAGTGCTAACTCCGTATCTAGGGTGTCGCGGTGACGTCTCCGTACCTAGAGAGCCACAAATGTCTGATGCTAACCCCGTACCTAGGGTGTCGCGGTGACGTCTCCGTACCTAGAGAGCCATAAATGTCTGAGTGCTAACCCCGTACCTAAGGTGTCACAGTGACGCCTCCGTACCTAGAGTGCCATAAATATCTGAGTGCTAACCCCGTACCTAGGGTGTCACAGTGACGCCTCCATACCTAGAGTGCCACAAATGTCTGAATGCTAACCCCGTACCTAGGGTGTCGCGGTGACGTCTCTGTACCTGGAGAGCCACAAATGTCTGAATGCTAACCCCGTACCTAGGGTGTCGCGGTGACCTCTCCGTACCTAGAGAGCCACAAATGTCTGAATGCTAACCCCGTACCTAGGGTGTCGCAGTTGATATCTCCATACCCGGAGTGCCGTACTTGGCTGATCTGATGTCTCCATACCCGGAGTGCCGTACCTGGCTGATCTGGTGCTGAACTGACGTGGGCCTCCCCCCCAGAATGCCATACCCAGTAGAACTGATACTGAACTGATGTGGGCCTCGCCCCCAGAATGCCATACCCGGCGGAACTGATACTGAACTGATGTGGGCCTTGCCCCCAGAATGCCATACCCAGCAGAACTGATACTGAACTGATGTGGGCCTCGCCCCCAGAATGCCATACCCAGCAGAACTGATACTGAACTGATGTGGACCTCGCCCCCAGAATGCCATACCCGGTAGAAACTGATGCTGATACTCTTTTTCAACACACTGTAGTGCCTCTCCTCGAGATAATCTTGATAGCTAAATAAATTTTTATCCTCAACGGGTGCTTCGCGTCAAAGCCAAAGAATCTTCAAAGTACTCGACACACTCAAACCTAATCTTCTGAACGGGTGATCTGAACTAGACTCCTAGTGTGTGTGTGCTAAGCCTCTTTCGCAGCTTATTCCTTAAGTCAGCCAACTCGATGATTTCTCTTCAGAGAATCGGACCAGTGGGTCTAACCAACCTGGATGTCTGGGTCACGTTCTGTGATTACTGTAGCATACTCAACATGATATGGTCTTCTTTTATTGCATTGTCCCTTTTCTTTTCATTTTGGACTTCTCTCTTCTCTTAGACTGTAGGAATAGGATTAGGAATAGGATTTCTATTGATGGTGACATCTCCTTAATAAGGAATAGATCTCCTTAAGAAAGCATCCTTAGTTTGTTTAAGATATTTTAGGATGTTTTTAACCACAATCCAGTGACCTTCACCTGGATCGGCCTGATATCGACTACACATGCTCAAAGCATAAGAGACATCAGGTCGTGTACATATCATGGCATACATGATCGATTCGACTACCGAGGCGAACGGTATCCGACTCATGTTGTCTCTCTCATCTTGAGTTTTAGGACACATGTCCTTAGATAGATAGACACCATGTGACATTGGCAACAGTCCTCTCTTGGACTGATCCATGTTGAATCTCTTCAACACCTTGTCAATGTACGTACTCTGGGAGAGTCCAAGCAACTTTCTAGATCTATCCCAGTAGATCTTTATTCCCAGAATAAAGGCTGCTTCTCCCAGATGTTTCATGGAGAATTTCAATGAAAGCCAAGCTTTCACCGACGTTAGCATGGGAATGTCATTGCCTATTAGCAATACATCGTCAACATAAAGGACAATAAAAGTCAGTGCTCTCCCACTAACCTTCTTGTATACACAAGGATCATCTTCGTTTTGGATGAAATCATATTCTTTTATGATCTCATCAAAACGTTGGTTTCATGACCGCGATGCTTACTTCAGTCCATAGATGGACCGATTTAACTTACAAACCTTGTTTGCAAGTCTAGGTACGATAAAACCGTCAGGCTGTTGCATATAAACATCCTCCAAAAGGCTTCCGTTAAGGAAAGCAGTTTTAACGTCCATCTGCCATATCTCGTAATCGAAATATATAGCAATAGCAAGCATTATCCGAATGGATTTAATCATGGCAACGGGTGAGAAAGTTTCGTCATAGTCGACACCATGTCGTTGACGATACCTCTTCGCTACAAGCCTAGCTTTGTACGTTTGCACGTTGCCTTCCATGTCAGTCTTCTTTTTGAAGATCCATTTGCATCCAATAGGCTTTATGCCTTCTGGTGCATCAACCAGTGTCCAAACTTGGTTGGTGTACATGGAATCCATTTCGGACTTCATGGCTTCTTGCCATAAAGTGAAATCAATATCTTGTATCGCTTCCTCATACGTAGCCGGTTCGTTATCCTCAATGAGATTAATATCTACATGAGGTGAGATCAGAAACCCATACCTCTCAGGTAGTTTCCTGACTCTCTCCACCTACGCAGTCTTTGTGTAATAGAATTGTGGTACAGTCTCATCCCGGATGGACTGTTCTTGTTTCGTTAAGGATTCTATGCCAGGAATAGTCCACTCTGATTTTCATCGAGTTCTACTTTCTTCCCACCAATCACAGCATTTAGGAATTCCTTCTCAAGAAAACCGCATGTAGAGCAACAAATACTTTATTCTCTCGTGGGTGATAGAAGTAATATCCTTTGGTTTCCCTAGGATATCCTACGAATAGGCATTTATTCGATTTGGGCTCAAGTTTGGTACCTTCCAAACGTTTGACGTATGCCCAGCACCCCCAAATCTTTAGGAATGAGAAACCTGGTTTCTTTCCTGTCCATATCTCATATGGTGTCTGTTGTACAGATATTGATGGAACCTTATTCAAAATAAGAATTGCACTGTTTAATGCATATCCCCAAAAGGAAATAGGTAGCTCAGTGCAACTCATCATAGACCTAACCATGTCCAACAAGGTTCGGTTTCTCTGTTCGGACACACCGTTTAATTGCGGTGTTCCAGGAGGAGTCCACTGTGAAAGAATACCATATTCTTTTAGGTAATCAAGAAACTCGTTGCTCAAGTATTCGCCACCACGGTTCGACCGTAATGTCTTAATACTCTTGCCTGTCTGTTTTTCAACTTCATGTCGAAACTCTTTGAATTTCTCAAAAATTTCCGACTTGTGTCTCATAAGATACACATAACCATAACGTGATGCATCATCCGTAAAGGTTACGAAGTATTCATATCCACCTCTAGCCTGGCTAGACATGGGTCCACATACGTCACTATGAACGAGGGCTAACAGTTCGATGGCGCGTTCACCCTTACCGCTAAAAGGTGATTTAGGCATTTTGCCTAATAAGCAAGATTCGCAGACGTCATATGAATTAGGATCAAATCCGTCCAAGTACCCACACTTCGAAGGTGTGGATATGCGAGTCTTGTTTATGTGTCCTAGACGACAGTGCCACATGTAAGTTTCTCTTTTGTCACTCGTTTTGAGCCTTTTGTTTGTTATGTTATATGTTGGAGATAGATTTATATTCATAATATAAATACCATTACTTGCAATTGCATTGCAAATTTCTACATCATTTTTATAAACAAAACACCCAGTGTTCCTGAATACAAAAGTATACCAACACTGGGTTAACATAGATACCGAAATAGTATTCCTAGTCAAACTAGGTACATAATAACAGTCATGAAGTTCAAGTACATGCCCCGATGGCAGTTCTAAAACAAAAGTGCCAACGGCCAAAACGGCGACTGGTGCCCAATTTCCAACGCGTAGATCAATCTCCCCTAAAGCCAGTCTCCTGCTAATCTGCAAATCCTGCACATCAGTACATATATGAGTACCACAACCAGAATCAAAAATCCAATTTTTAAAACTAGAAGTAGTCATGTTTATTTCAATAACAAATACCTGAAGCCGGTGCCTTGCCCGCTTTTATCTCCTTCTAGAGCGCCTTGTACTCGCGGCAGTCACGCTTCCAGTGACCCCACTTGCCGCACTGTAGGCAAACATCCTGAGATTTATCCTTTGGCTTCCCAGAAGCTTTTGACGATTTGGCTTTGCCCTTTCTGCTATGCTTCTTCTTCTTCACACCTCCAGTTGCCTTGGGCCCAGCCCTAGGTGCATGAGATGTCGATGCAAAGTGCGCCTTGCGCTTGTTGCCCTTTTGAAGCTCCTTTTCAGTCTCCTTGAGAGTTGACAATAACTCTCCAAGAGTATCATTGTTGTTCATCAAATTATAATTTATGATGAACTGTCTCCAGGAATCGGGGAGATATTGTAGGATCATATCCACAGTAATCTCAGCCTCAAAGACTATCCCCATGTTGGCCAACTCATCAATGTCAGCAATCATCTGTGCCACGTGGGACTCAACAGACATTCTTTCTGACATGCGTGAGCGAAAGAGCTTCTTCACTAACTCGTACCTCTGCATCCTCTTGTTAGAGCGATGCAGATCTTGCAACCTCGCTAACATATCATAAGGATCCAAGTCCCTATTATGTCTACGGAAATTCTAAGTCATCGAAGCAAGCATAATGGACTGAGTTGTGTCAAAATCATCGCTGTGAGTCTTCCAAAGCTCCAGCTCAAGTGTCTCATCCGGTCCGGGCTTAGGCCCAAGAGGTCTTTGTAAAGTATACAACAGCCTCTCTGAACCTAGGACAATCCTAAGGTTCATTTCCCAATCTGCAAAGTTCGTGCCCTTAAAGACATTTTCTCCCATGATAATGTCGTGGACATTTCCTTTGTATGTCATCTTGACTACGATAGTCCAACTATCTAGTCAACGATAATGGGTACAGTCTAACTGTTACATAAAAAAATAACAATATATTAGTCCAACTAATAAAGTAATTTTGACGAAATTATTTGAAAGCGCGTAAAGCTAAGTATCTGAATGAAATTGCAAATTCAATACTAGCCTCCCACTATTTTTCGACGAGTCTCTAACCCTCTGTTGAGTACTCGGGAAACCTAGTTTCCTAGTGGGCTAGGATCCCGTTAAATAACACAAAACCTTGACTTTGGCCAACAAGCTGTATGATATTTAACTAGGTAGATCTCGAAGATCAATTAGATCTAATCCAACTCCTAGTTCCGGTAGGTGGACATCCAAGTCCAAAACACATATACTTTATATATGCGAATATGTCAAACATATTTTCCTAACCTTTTTCCTCTGAATCGACTAATCTTTGGCTTTGGCACAACAAGCTTAATGATTCCAGTTAAGCGGGACCCGTTGACATGGAAAGTTTCGTAATCAATGTCGATGGACAAGAAGTGATCTTGACTTTGGCCAACAAATCACAACTTGGACAAGACACCGATATGTAACAAAACCTTCATGATTCAAACACATCCGCAATTGACAAAGGCCTTGACTTTGGCCAACAAGCCAATGCCAATTTTGGATCTTGAGTAAGAATATCTCAACGGAAGGAAAAACGCTTAATATTATATTGAGGGTTCTTTTGCGTAAATTGGCAACCAATTTATTATCTTTGTTAAGGTCTCATCATACACCCTTAAGCATGCTTCTAAAACATCATAAGGCGCGAAAAGTAAATAATAGCAATATGCGGATGGATATGTAAACATATTGTTCCCACAACAAATCACTCCCTTTCCACTCCCCGGCTAGCACTATTCTACTTCTACCCAATTACATAATACAATATAGAAACCTCATAATCATTTAGGGGAATTAGATGAGAAGAGAATACAGAGAATCAATAAGAGAGAAGACTGGATACGCAGGTCCAATTTATAAATTATAAATTTACAACAATTTCTAAAATTGCCATTTTCCCTTCAAATATCCATCTGATATACACTATTCATTCATCACATCACATATATTCATTCAAGGCATGCTTTACAACCAATCTAATCCAATTAATTAGTCTTTATTAAGTGACCATCCAATGTTCAAACAATGATTTGATTTTTGCGCGAGTCCAACTCGTTTGAGAATAAATACTTAAAGTACGAATTCATGAATTATATCGAACTACTCTTTAAATCCAATTTAAGTCGTATTCAATACTAATCATATTATTTAATTCCAAATTAAATATTTACACTTTTAATGTGCTTTAATGACTTAGATTCCAAATCTAATCTTATTGGGTCTCAAAGCCCAACTAACATGCAATGTAAGTTTAATTAAAGTCCAATGGGCTTTCAATTGATTTCATAAGGCATGGGCCTTGGTCAATGTGGGTCAAACCCAATTACCAAGCCCAAGTAAGGAATCACCCTTATTTGCCAAGAAACCAATATCAAGCCCATAAGGCCCAATTAAACCTTTAAAGCCCATTTAGTTACATTTGGACTTAATGGAATGATTTAGGCCCAATTTGGATCCAATCCAATTTGATCTAAACCAACTTGTCCCAACCAAGCCCATTATGCCAAATATAACAAATTTAAGCCCAATTCAAAATTAAGCCCATTAATCAAATTTTAACATTCCAAATTTTAAAATCCAATTAACATAAGTGTAATACATGATTAACCCTTTTAAATCAATCTTTCAAAAATATTAATTTATCATTTATCATGCTTATAACATAAACTAATGTCCAACATTATTTCATGAAAAAATCAAGTCCATTTCATGCCCTTATACATTCGGCCAAGGTAAGGAAATAATTACGATTTCGTTTTTCAATCCGATCGAATAACTAATCGTCATTCCATATCCGTTTCAAGTCATCTAATGAACTCACAAACAAAAAATACCAAGTCCTTTGCATGGGTAATAGATTCGGCCAAGTGTAAGGGAAGTCCAAATTTTGATCCAATCATTATTTGTTGAAATTGATCCAATCATATCTCAGTATATCAACATACAAGCATACTAAACCAATCAATTTGCTCAAATCATGCTTACATGGATTTTCCCCAAATTTTACCCTAATATATTTCATGCTTTAACAAGGCTCAAGATACCATTGTTGGTTTCTAATATTTCTCAAACATGTCCCAAGATCATCACAAAGCATGAAATAAGAATGAATAAATTGAAAGAGTGGCGGAATCACACTTACAACAATCGGATGTGATGAAAGCTCCAAGCAAAATCCTTCCTTTACTTTCTTTTGAATTCGGCCAAGATGATGATTTTGATGAAGAAAAACTCCAAGCTCCAAGCTCCAAGAATGAGATCCAAGCTCTTGAATCTATTCCATATCATCTTTGTTTGATCCACCAAAGTGTGCTAGCAAGATTTGCCTTTGAAAATTGAAAAAAAAAACCCTAGGTTTCCTTCTCTTAGTTTCGGCCAAGGGAGAGTGTTAGGGAGAGAGAAAATCAAATGTTCTATCTTATACCAAAACCCTAGGTAAAAAGATGAAAAGAAAAGCCTTTAACTTTTCCAAAAAGTTAAAACCATTTTCCCCCCCAATTTTCCCTCCAAAAGTCAAAAGGTCAAAAGTAAAAAGTCAAAGTTACTTTTCATAAAGTGGTTTGACTTCCATCACACATCAATGACATGTGATTTGACTTGCGATGTGATTTACGATATGACTTGCAGTCGCACGCGATTCAAAATCGACGCAACTTCGCAAACACATTCCGGGCTCGGTTTCGATAATTCTAAATCAACGATTTTTCCGATGCCTCATAAATAAATCCAATTTACTATTCACGTCACTCGAGAATTAATTCTAAATTAATTCAAGTGCCCGAATTAAAATAATTTTAATTCTGAATCGAAATCCATTTCGTTGAATATATCGAATATATTATTTTCGATTAATTCCAAATTAATCTTTCTCTCTCCTCTAATAGTACTTTATCCTAGATAAAGTTTCTCCATTTTAATCCCAGATTAAGTTTGAATCAAATGTCATCGGTGAATTCTCGGGAAGTGACCCAAGAGATCTCCGGATATGTTGGTAGTAAATACGATCGTCGGACTATCCGAACACGTACGTACCTTGTACTACATTTTACCGATTTACGAGACAAGGTTGGCTTCTAGCAAAGCGCCATGCCTACCCAATTCTCCAAAAATATTCTTACTGCAATATAAGATCTATATCAGGTGTAGTATACCATAGTATCGTGTATAGCGATCCAGTATCGGATGTCACGTGCAAAGCCTGGGGTTGGAATAGTGTCTGCCCCGTACGAAGCACATATCGGATATCAAGCAACTAGTCTTTGAATCGGATAATCATGACTTTGTCATATTATCCCAATGGTTGCAACACTATAGAGAACCAGTTCCGAATCCCTACGTGATCATCATCTCCATATGTCTGAAGTGATACTTCCGTCTTGACATCACATCCAATACACTACGATTCTCAATAAACCCAGAAGAGGCATTCACGGAACCTGTTAAAGCCCTGGACGACCAAAACCAAAGTTTACCGATTGTCGTAAGCACTAGCGATGCGAGTCTCAGGTTAAAACCAAATACACCTACCCTGAAGCGGACTCTCATAGACACATATACATACTACCAATGGGATTCCGCGGGATCTATCCAGAGCGAAGTTGTTTTCCGTACCATCGGTAAAACACGACCTCCTATCGCACTTGCATAAGTATCCAATACTTAAATATATGAGGACTATACCGTTATGCCCTCACAACACACACAAGTGCAATACTAGTCTATTCCGTATTATCGATGTCCAATCTCGATAATACTACGATTAGGGATATTTAATGATTAAACCTTTATGGATTGATACTGTCTCATATCATCTCAATCTGGTACTAATCATAGGGACTTTTACCATTTATATTAAAGTAAATAAATTTACAAAACGGTAAAAGGCAATTTCATTAATACATAGTTAATTTTGTACAAAAACACAATGCCTTTTACAAGCAGTGACGCTATGGGTCATAACTGTCCAACACTCAAGTGTCTGATCAGGTGTGGGTTTAGGCCTAAGAGGTGTCTGAATAGTATACAACAGCCTTTCGGCTCCAAGGACTATCCTTAGATTCATTTCCCAATCAGCAAAGTTCGTGCCCTTAAAGACATTCTCACACATGATAATGTCTCAGACATTTCCCTTTCCAGTCATCTTGACTACGATAGTCCAACTATCTAGTTAACGATATTTGGGTACAGTCTAACTGTTACAAGAAAAATAACATTATATTTGTCCAACTAATAAAATAATTTTGACGAAATAATTTTGAAAGCGCGTAAAGTTAAGTATCTGAATGAAATTGCAAATTCAATACTAGTCTCCCACTATTTTTTGGCGAGCCTCTGACCCTCTGTCGAGTACTCGGGAAACCCAGTTTCCTAGTGGGCTAGGATCCCGTTAAATAACACACAACTTTGACTTTGGCCAACAAGCTGTATGAAACTTAACTAGGTAGATCTCGAAGATCAATTGGATCTCATCCAATTCCTAGATCCGGTAGGTGGACATCCAAGTCCGAAACATATATATAATACATATGCCAATGTATCCAATACATTTCCCTAACCAATTTCCTCTGAATCAACTAAGTCTTGGCTTTGGCACAACAAGTTTAATGATTCCAGTTAAGCGGAACCCATTGACATGGAAAGTTTCGTAATCAATGTCGATGGACAAGAAGTGATCTTGACTTTGGCCAACAAATCATAACTTGGACAAGACACCGATATGGAACAAAACTCTCATGATTCAAACACATTCGCAATTGACAAAGGCCTTTACTTTGGCCAACAAGCCAATGCCAACTTTGGATCTTGAGTAAGAATCACTCAACGGAAGGAAAAACGCTTAATATGATTTGAGGGTTTTTTGTGTAAATTGGCAACCAATTTATTATCTTTGTTAAGGTCTCATCATACACCCTTAAGCATGCTTCTAAAACATCATAAGGCGCGAAAAGTAAATTAATAACTATATGCAGATGGATATTTAACAACTTGTTCCTAGAACAAATCACTATATTTCCTCTCCCTGGCTAGCACTATTCTACTTCTACCCAATTACATAATACAATAATAGAAACCTCATTGCAATGAGGGGAATTCGGTGAGAAGAGAATACAAAGAGATAATAAGAGACAAGGCTGGACACGCAGGTCCAATTAATAAATTCCAAATTTACAATAATTTCCAAAATTATCATTTCCCTTCTAATATCCATCCGATATGCGCTATTCATTGATCAAATCCATATATCCATTCATAGCATGCATTACAACCAATAAAATCCAATTAATTAGTCTTTAATTATGTGACCATCCAATGTTCAAACAACGATTTGATTTTGCGCGAGTCCAACTCGTTTGAGAATAAGTACTTAAAGTACGAATTCTTGAATTATATCGAACTACTCGTTAAATCTAATTTAAGTCGTATTCAATACTAATTCATTAATTTAATTCCAAATTAAATATTTACACTTTTAATACGCTTTAACGACTTAGATTCCAAATCTAATCTTATCGGGTCTCAAAGCCCAACTAACATCCAATGTTTGTTTAATTAAAGTCTGATGGGCTTTCAATTGATTTCATAAGGCATGGGCTTTGGTCAATGTGGGTCAAACCCAATTACCAAGCCCAAGTAAGGAATCACCCTCATTTGCCATAAAACCAATATCAAGCCCATAAGGCCCAATTAAACTTTAAAGCCCATTTATTACATTTGGACTTAATGGAATGATTTAGGCCCAATTTGTATCCAATCCAATTGGCCTAAACCAACTTGGCCCAACCAAGCCCATTATGCCCAATATAATAATTTCAAGCCTAATTCAAAATTAAGCCCATTAATCAAATTTTAAAATTCCAAATTTTATAACTTAATTAATTAAAGTGTAATACATCAATTAATTAACTAAATCAATATTTCCAAAATACAATTTACCAATTAATTATGTATCTATTTATTCAATTATTGTCCAACAATTTTTGAATCAAAATCAAGTCCAATACATGCTCTCATGCTCTCGGCCAAGGTGAAAGTTTTAGTTCGATTTCGTTTTTCAATCAGATCGAATTACAAATCGAATTTTCCATTCGTTTCAACTCATCTAATGATCATCAAAATAAAATTTTCCAAGAGCCTAGGGTATCATCAACATTCAGCCAAGCCATAATGTGGGGCAAATTTTGATCCAATCACAATTTGTTGAAATTGATCCAATCACATCTCATTTCATCAACATACAAGCATACTCAACCATTCAATTTAATCAAATCATGCTCACATGAATTTTCCTCAAATTTTACCCTAATAAATTTCATGCTCATTATAGGCTCAATGATACCATTGTTGGTTTCTATGATTAGTCCCAAGATCATAATGAACAATGAAACAAGAATGAATAACGAAGAAATATGGCGAAAACATACTTACAACGATCGGTTTAGGATGTGTTGATGAACAAAATATTTCCTCCTCCAAGAGTCCAAGATTCGGCCAAGGCAAAGGTGGAAGCTCCAAGCTTTTTTTAATTTTTCCAAGCCCTTGGAAAGGTTTCCCTATCACCTCTTGATGATTCTTGAAGAGTGCTAGCCCTTAGTGAATTTTTACAACAAGAATTCACACTTTTTCTTCACAAAATTTGCCAAGAAAATGGAGAAAATGGGAGAGGGAGAAGCCACACAGCTCTCGGTAATGGGAGAGAGATGAGAATATGTGATTTTTGATTTCCAAAATCAATATAATGTTTCAAAAATAATTAATTAATGATATACCAAAAGTTGGTTTTGGTATATGTCTTTCACCTTTTCACTTTGGAGTGTTTTACACTCTTCACCAACAACCTCACCTAAACACATCAAACAAGTGACATGTGATGTGATGGTTGATGTGACATATGGGCCCCACTCGATTCCGAATGCGTGTGGGCCTGCAAACACTTCCGGGCTCGGGTTCGCTAATTCTGAATTAACGAACTTCTGTAGCGACGTAATTTAAATCGAATTTAATTAAATAATTATCCCTAGCAAAATTACTATTCACGTCGCTAACGAATTAATTCTAAATTAACTCGTTTGCCCGAATTAAAATCTAATTTTAATTTCGTGTCGAAATCTAATTCCGAATAATATATCGAATATATTATTTTAATGATTAAGTCCAAATTAATCTTTCTCTCTCTTCAAATAGTACTTTATCCAAGATAAAGTCTCTCCGCAATTAATCCCAGATTAATTAAGTTCGAATCATACGTCATTGGTGAATCTTCAGGAAGTGACCCAAGAGATCTCTGGATATATTGGCAGTAAATACGGTCGTCGGACTATCCGAACATGTACGTACCTCGTACTATATTTTCACCGATTTACGAGACAAGGTTGGCTTATAGCAAAACACTATGCCTACCCAATTCTCCAGAAATATTCTTACTAGAATATACGATCTTTATCAGACGTAGTTTACCATAGTATTGCGTATTGCGATCCATTATCTGATGTCATGTGCAAGGCCTATGGCTGGAATAGTGTCTGCCCCGTACGAAGCACATATCGGATATCAAGCAATTAGTCTCTTTAAATCGGATAATCATGACCTTGTTATATTATCCCGATGGTTGCAACACAATAGAGAACCAGTTCTGAATCCATGCTTGATCATCATCTCCATATGTCTGAAGTGATACTTCCTTCTTGACATCACATCCAATATACTATGATTCCCAATAAACCCAGCAGAGGCTTACACAGAACCTATTAAAGCCCTAGACAACCAAAACCAAAGTTTACCAATTGTCTCAAGTACTAGCGATGTCAGTCTCAGGTTAAGACCAAATACACCTACCCTGAAGCGGACTCCCATAGACACATATACATACTACCAATGGGATTCCGCGGAGTCTATCCAGAGCGAAGTTGTTTTCCATACAATCGGTAAAACACAACCTCCTATCGCACTTGCATAAGTATCCTATACTAAAATATATGAGAACTATACCGTTATGCCCTCACAACGCGCACAAGTGCAATACTAGTCTATTCCACATTATCGATGTTCAATCTCGATAATACTACGACTAGGGATATTTAATGATTAAACCTTTATGGATTGATACTGTCTCATATCATCTCAATCTGGAACTAATCATAAAGACTTTTACCATTTATCTATATCAAAGTAAATGAATCATAAAACGGTAAAAGGTAATTTCTTTATAACATAGTTAATTTTGTACAAAAACACAATGTCTTTTACAAACAGTGACGCTATAGGTCATAACTGTCCAACACTGAGCTACCTATTTCCTTTTGGGGATATGCATTAAACAGTGCAATTCTTATTTTGAATAAGGTTCCGTCAAAGTCTGTTCAACAGACTCCGTATGAGATATGGACAGGAAAGAAACCAGGTTTCTCATTCCTGAAGATTTGGGGATGCTGGGCAAATCGGATAAATGCCTATTCGTAGGATATCCTAGGGAAACCAAAGGATATTACTTCTATCACCCACGAGAGAACAAAGTATTTGTTGCTCTACATGCAGTTTTCCTTGAGAATGAATTCCTAAATGCAGTGGATAATGGGAGGAAAGTAGAACTCAATGAAAATTGGAGTGATATTATTCCTAGCATAGAATCCTCAATGGAACAAGAACAGTCCATCCGGGATGAGACTGTACCACAATCTTCTATTACACAAGGACCGCGTGGGTCGGAGAGAGTCAGGAAACAACCTGAGACGTATGGGTTTCTGATCTCACCTTATGTAGATATTAATCTTATTGAGGATAACGAACCGGCTACGTATGAGGAAGTGATACAAGATATCGATTCCGCTTTATGGCAAGAAGTCATGAAGTCCGAAATGGATTCCATGTACACCAACCAAGTTTGGACACTGGTTGATGCACCAGAAGGCGTAAAGCCTATTGGTTGCAAATGGGTCTTCAAGAAGAGGACCGACGTGGATGGCAACGTACAAACGTACAAAGCTAGGCTTGTAGTAAAGGGGTATTGTCAACGACATGTTGTCAATTATGACGAAACTTTCTCACCCGTTGTCATGATTAAATCCATTCGAATAATGCTTGCTATTGCTGCATATTTCGATTATGAGATATGACAGATGGACGTTAAAACCGCTTTCCTTAATGGAAACCTTTTGGAGGATGTTTATATGCAACAACCTGACGGTTTTATCGTGCCTAGACTTGCAAACAAGATTTGTAAGTTAAATCGGTCCATTTATGGACTGAAGCAAGCATCGCGGTCTTGGAACCAACGTTTTGATGAGATCATAAAAGAATATGATTTCATTCAAAACGAAGATGATTCTTATGTATATAAGAAGGTTAGTGGGAGAGCACTGACTTTTATTGTCCTTTATGTTGATGATGTATTGCTCATTGACAATGACATTCCCATATTATCGTCGGTGAAAGCTTGGCTTTCATTGAAATTCTCCATGAAAGATCTGGGAGAAGAAGCCTTTATTCTGGGAATAAAGATCTACCGGGATAGATCTAGAAAGCTGCTTGGACTCTCCCATAGTACGTATATTGACAAAGTTTTGAAGAGATTCAACATGGATCAGTTCAAAAGGGGACTGTTGCCATTGTCACATGGCGTCTATCTATCTAAGGACATGTGTCCTAAAACTCAAGATGAGAGAGACAACATGAGTCGGATACCGTTCACCTCAGCAGTCGGATCAATCATGTATGCCATGATATGTATGCGACCTGATGTCTCATATACTTTGAGCATGTGTAGTCGCTATCAGGCCGATCCAGGTGAAGGTCACTGGATGGCGGTTAAGAACATCCTTAAGTATCTTAGACGAACTAAGGATGCTTTCTTAATCTTTGGAGATGGAGAACTTAAGGTAACTGGGTATACCGATGCAAGTTTCTAAACCGACAAAGACGACGGTAAGTCACAATCTGGGTACATATTTTGTTTGAATAACGGAGCAGTATGCTAGAAATCTTCCAAGTAAGAGACTGTTGCCGTTCAACAACAGAAGCGGAGTATATTGCTGCAGCTGAAGCAGTAAAAGAGGCTATTTGGATCCGAAAATTCCTAATTGGATTAGGAGTAGTTTCGTTAGTAGCTGAGCTCATTCCATTGTATTGTGATAATATCGGGGCAATAGCGAAGGCTAAGGAACCGTGGTCTCATCAATGATCCAAGCATTTGCTTCGATGTTTCCATCTGATTCGTGAGATCATACATCGTGGCGATGTGAAGGTCGAGAAGGTCGCATCAGATGACAACATGGAAGATCCGCTGATGAAAGTTATTCCTCAGCAAAAGTTTGAGCGACATGTACATAGTTCTAGTATTAGATGCTTGAGTGACTGGCTATAGGCCAAGTGGGAGATTGTTGGACAGTTATGACCAATAGCGTCACTGTTTGTAAAAGACATTGTGTTTTTGTACAAAATTAACTATGTAGTAATGAAATTGCCTTTTACCATTTTGCAATTTATTTACTTTGATATATAAATGGTAAAAGTCCTTATGATTAGTTCCGGATTGAGATGATTTGAGACAGTATCAATCTATAAAAGTTTAATCATTAAATATCCCCAGTCGTAGTATTATCGAGATTGGACATCGATAATGCGGAATAGACTAGTATTGTACTTGTGCGCGTTTTGAGGGCATAACGGCATAGTTCTCATATATTTAAGTATTGGATACTTATGCAAGTGTGATAGGAGGTTGTGTTTTACCGATGGCACGGAAAACAGCTTCGCTCTAGATAGACCCCGCAGAATCCCATTGGTAGTATGTATATGTGTCTATAGGAGTCCGCTTCAGGGTAGGTGTATTTAGTCTTAACTGAGAGATCGCTAGTACTTGCGACAATCGATACGCTTTAGTTTTGGTCGTCCAGGACTTTAACAGGTTCTGCGTACGCCTCTTTTAGGTTTATTGAGAATCGTAGTGTATTGGATGTGATGTCAAGACGGAAGTATCACTTCAGACATATGGAGATGATGATCACGCAGGGATTCAGAACTGGTTCTCTATTGTGTTACAACCATCGGGATAATATGACAATGTCAGGATTATCCGATTCAAAGAGACTAGTTGCTTGATATTCGATATGTGCTTCTTACGGGGCAGACACTATTCCAGGCCCAGGCCTTGCACGTGACATCTAATACTGGATTGCAATACGCAATACTGCGGTATACTACGCCTGATATAGATCGTATATTCTATTAAGAATATTTCGGGAGAATTGGGTAGGCATGACGCTTTACTAGAAGCCAACCTCGTTTCGTAAATCGGTAAAAAACATAGTACGAGGTAAGTACGTGTTCGGATAGTCCGACGATCGGATTTACTGCCAACATATCCAGGGATCTTTTGGGTCGCTTCTCGAAGATTCACCGATGACGTATGATTCGAGCTTAATTAATCTATGATTAATTATGGAGAGACTTTATCTTGGATAAAGTACTATTTTAAGAGAGAGAAAGATTAATTTGGAATTAATCGATAAAATAATATATTCAATATATTAAACGAAATTAGATTTCGACGTGGAATTAAAATTAGATTTTAATTCGGGCAAATGAGTTAATTTAGAATTAATTTATTAGCGACGTGAATAGTAATTTTTCTAGGTATAATTATTTAATTAAATTCGATTTAATTACGTTGTGATGGAAGTTCGTTAATTCGGAATTAGCGAACTCGAGCCCGAGAGTGTTTGCGGGCCCACTCGTATTTGGAATCGTGTGGGGCCCACATGTCACATCACAAGTCACTTTTAGTTGCTTTTGGTTGATTTGTTTTGGTGGGTTTGGTGGAAGGTTGTTTTACACTCCAAATTGAAAGGATTGAGTGACATATACTAACTTTACTTTTGGTATATGGTTATTATTATTTTTGAAAAAAAATACACAAGCTTTACTTCTCTCTCTCATTGCCGAATGCAGTGAGCTTTTTTTCTCTCCCCTTTGTTCTTCATCTTGGCCGAATCCAAGCAAGAACAAGACCAAAAATTGTGGCAATTTTTGAGTGCTAGCACAAATCTCAAAGGAATCATATCAAGGTGTTAGGGAAACCAACTTGAGAGCTTGGAATTCCTTGAAAGCTTGGAGCTTGTAGATCACTTCAACAAATCATCCTTGGCCGAATTCAAAGCTTGAAGGGAAGGAAATTTTTTTGAGCAACGCATCCAAAACCGATCAATGTAAGTGTGTTTTCGCCACTCTTCGTTGTTATTCATTCACATTTCTATGCTTATTTAATCTTGGAAATAAACCTAGAAACCCAACACACCTATGGGTTTAAAGGCATGTTGCATACGCTAAATACAACCGTGATCCCTATGAAAGTTGCTTGGTTTAATTTTAATTGTTTGTTGTCTTTTAGTTTGTTGATTTGCTCGAGGACTAGCAAAATGTTAGGTTTGGGGGTGTGTGATGGGCGGAAAATTTAACAATATTTACTGCCTCTTTTACCTAATATTTTGTTTAATTTCTTGGGTCTGATGAACGTTTTGATGTGTTTTAGTTTATTTTACAAATAAAATAAAATTAGGACTCAGTGGAATCATTTAGGACGAAATGTGGAACAAATAAGGGCAAAAACTAGACTTGACATTTTGATTTTGGAGATTGAAAACTTGAAATGGGGTTCTAACGAAGTACAATTTCAGAAATTCTAACTTTGCACAATTTTCGTATTTTGGCCATAATATTTTACTCCGATATCGGATTGAGGTGATTCAAGTGCCAGATTAAAGAAGACTCAAAGATATACAACTTTAAATTCATAATAATTTCTAATTCTAAAGGTTCCATGATCGAAATTGATAAAATATTGGGAAGTATGTTATGTGTAATTATTTAAGTCATTTTCAAAATAAAAAAATAAAAATTGTCAAACTTCCACCAAACATGGTTGCATGTTTGGTGGAGGATGTTTGGTGCCATGTTTGATGTCATGTTTGATGCCATGTTTGGTGGAGCAATTGGTGGAGAAATTGGTGGAAGTCTTTAGATTTGCCTACAAATACCAAGCTAAACTTTGTAAATTTTTCATGCTTTTTTTGGAGGAATTTTTCCAAGAAAACCTAAAGGAAAGTGTCTTGTGTATTAATTTAAGTTTTCTTATATTTTATTTTATTTAATTAATAAAATTGTGTGTGTTTTCATTTACAGCATGAGCAGGTAATCTCATTCTGTTAGGGTGAAAATGTGATACTTTTAATATAATAAATTAGATTAATCTCTCTTATGTTAATTAAATTTTACATTAATTAGTTACTGTCTATATGGTTGATTTAGGTAACAACCTTATTACCGTCTATATGGTTGGTTTTACATTTTAGACGTAGTTTTCGCCTATATGGTCGGTTTAGGTAATAACCTTGTTACCGCATATATGGTCGGTTGGATTTAATTGAGACAAATAGAATTACCGGCTTTATGGTCTGGTTAAATATAATTTATTAATCGGTAAATATTGACAATAAGTGAGATTTCTAATTTTGAAATATTAAAAGTGGATCCTCTAACCCCAAAATTTTCTTTATTGTTTTATTTACGTTTTTAATTCCAGATTTTACTTTATGTCTTTTATTTTATTTAAGCTTTTACTAGCCTTACATATGTGCTGTAACTAAACCTTTTAGCGGGGGTTGTGATGATTTCCAATATTACTAGTTTATAAGGGGTTATTTTAGGATTTGGGTAATATAAAGGTGTATTTATTGAGTCGTAATCTTAATGTTTCTTGTTAACTGGCCATTAATAAGATTGATCCGGTAAACTTAAAATAAACTTGGAAAAAGAATTTTAGGTTTAAACCTTAAACTCAATAACCCACGATCTTCCTTGAGGATAAATAACCCTTTAATAGATCTCCTTACATGATAGGAATATATCTGTCGGGCGGAGGTAGCCATAATTGGAACTTAATTTTAATGAATTCAGGTAACTTGGTTGACATATGAATATGATTAATTGGGTTATACTGGATATTTGTAGCTGACCAACGGAATAGGCTTTTACATATTTTCGTGTTTCAGGTTAATAAACCAATATATTGCACAAACGTAAGATGACCACTTAATGTTTTAAAGATATTGGAAGGATTCACAACCCTGAATAGTTTCATAATATTGAATTTTAATCAATTTACTTTCGTGCAATTTTATCTACTTGTTTTAAGTTTAAAGTCATCATCCAATCAAACAACCAATTCATTAGATACTTGTAATAATTTGGCTTCATAAATTAATAGCTTAGGTATTAAGTCCTCGTGAGATCGATACTTTTTAAACTACTTGAACGATACGTGCACTTGCGTTATACGCGTGTGATTACGTCGGTCAATAAATGAATAAAGAAATATTCCTAGAGGATGAGGATGGTTCGGAGTAACCATTTAAATCCCTGCCCACTTAGGCTCTTAACGCCTTTTTGATAGAATATCCTTTAAATATTTTCTCAATAGAATATCTTAGACATTCAAACTTAGTATTACACTGCAATTCACAATACAATAATTAATATGTGTAGATTTGTATGTGTATATGTATAAGTCAATCAAGCTTGGACGGAATTACTTGTGTAAAGTTACACTTTTAATTCTCAACCAAGTAACACACGATTAATTTTTAACTTTATTACTATATGTATGCTTGTGATAATTGAACACCCAAATATTAACTTAAACCTATACTTCCAAGTTTATAATAATATAGTATATGATTTTACTAAGTTAACATTATGTCATACATGGTAATATAAATTAATCCAAGTCAATGTTATTATTTTTTGAATCTAAAATAATTCCAGGATTAATTTCGTTAGTGTCACATTCGTTAACTCGTTCGAACGAAATTTTCCAGTAAGTTCATGTTCATATAGTGTTCATAAACGCGTTCGAACGAAGTTTTCCAGAGAGTTCACATTTGTGTTGTATTCGTAAATGCGTTCAAATGTTCTTTGGCAGAAGACTGGCGTTCGAGTTGCGTTTAAAGACACGTTCGAACGAGACTACGAAAAATAAAAAAAAATTTCCTATGCGTTCGTCGGGCATTCGAACGCCCATGCGTATTTTTCATGCACATAATATATTTTCCAGAAAATTGAAATTTAAAACATGTAAAATTTCATCTAACATTTAAAATGTAATAAGTTCTTAAGATTGTTGTCTAACATGTGCTATCAAATGAAATTAACATGCAACATTCAATCAATTCTACACTAACATGTCAAATTGAACATCAACCATAAAATTGAGAAAAACCTGGAAATGCAGAAGATGATGATCAAACTTGGTCCAAGTCGAGTTGTCTCTATCTTTAAGAACTTATTGGCCCCGTCTCGATGCTCTATGGATGGTTTTGTGGCTAACATTCTCCCAAGATTACTTGGATACTTCTTGTAGAAGGGGCATTCTTTTAACAAGAACTTGAACAATGACAAAATGGTTGAAACTCTCTCTTAACTTGACTCACTTATTCTAAATGAATGACTTGTAAATGTAGGAATCTCATATTAGAGAGACTAAACCTAAGCCCATCCTTATATAGGCATGAAAGGGTGTTTTTGTGAGCGCTCTTTGGCTTAGGATGTAACCCTCATAAGGGTTATACCTCTTTTTTATACCTTTTGAGGCCTAGGGGTGTGTTCTTCCAATTTAAATGACATGTCCTTTCAACCTGTGTCTTTCCCATAAGACACTTCTTAAGGAACATGTCTCTCCTACACTTAAACTATATACTTAAAGAATTTACAACAGTTACTTCTCCTTTTTAGGGAAGTTATCAATTTTGGACATTTTCGCACTCAAAATATCAAATTTATACACTCTTAAATTTTCTCTATAGAATTGATCTTCATTTATTTTAGACAAAAATATCATTCTTCTTAATCTAAAATTAAGAAAATTTTTACCTCAAAAAATGACTTTTTTCCCCTTAATATGCCAGCAGCTTCCTGCCATTAGCTAAATGGCAGCAGCTTGCTGTCATTTTCATGGCAACAAGCTGCTGTCAAATTTTTTTTTTTTTTCCGATGGGTTTTTGTGATCCCATCATAAACGTTGCAAATGTCCCAAATCTTCCATCATGTACAAAATGCAAAAATCTGTCGCAAATGTTACAAAGATCACTAAAGCCTGTCTCAAATTTGAGCATTTATATTTTTCCTAAATTTGAGATATAGAGAAAATGGCTTTTTTTTTAGTCCAAAATCATGAATTTATCCATTTCTTGATTTAAAAATTTTTGGTGATTAAATTAAATATTCTGAATTTGAAAATGCCCAAATTTAATGACTTTCCTACTTTCTTTAAGTCATAAAATGTACTTAGGGGTGTGCAAATTTTGAGTCAACTGTTGACCTGACCCGATCCGATCCGATCGGATTTAAAAAAAAATAATTTATATTCAGGTTAATCCGACCCAATCCGTATTTATCGGATTAGGTCATAGGTTTGATTTTCAAACTTGATCCACATTTCGTACAATAAAATTTTTACTAATTTTATAAAAATTTTATTATTTTTTAAAATTTTTTACTACTATTTCAATTTTTTACTACTTTTGTTGTCTTGAAACTTTATATGTATAACATATTTTCGGGACGTAAAATAACTAATATTATGTCTCAAAATAATTAATACATAAAGAAATTTTTTTTGGCGAGTCGGCCCGCTCAAGTTTAATAATTCAGATTTCAGGTTTTAGATTTGCTAATCCGCTTGACCCAACCTGGTCATGTTTAATAAAATTTATATAAACCCAACTAGATATTAGAGAATAATCAGTGAATGTAGAAAATATAAATTGTATGTAGTTAGATAATATCAACAAACAAATCGAAATTGAAACTTACAATGCAAGTAATTAAAAATATCAACAAACAAATCGAAATTGAAACTTGCAAGGTAAGTAATTAAAATCAATAAACAATCTGACTTGTATAGATTGAGGCCGCTAGCATATAATGATATGTCCTATAGCAGAAATTCGTCTCTACTCTTGTACTTGTAGTTCGTTGGACGTCTTCCACCAGGATTCAACAATTTGAAAGTCGAAATTATGCACTGAATGTTTTGACCCCCGGTGAATTTACTAAATGTTTTATTTTTCGTTTTCAAAGATCAGTAAGAATTCTATATATATCTAGAACTCTTCATACTATTCTATATATAGAAAAAATTTGAGAAACAATTATTGGTGATGTGGTGTAAACTTTTTTCAGTTTTAAGTTTTAACAAAAGAGCTGTGTTCTTCTAAATTAAAATGAAAAAAAATAAAATCACTAATAAAAAATATTTTTAATTGGACAGACACTTAATGAATCACAAGAACTCAATGCCCATCTTTGATTAAATGAATTAATTAATTAATCCTAGTATGCCAAGCCAACACCCCATCACACACATCCAACTCCAAGCCGAAAACTTTTTTTTTTTCAATTTAATATAAATGTGTATTGCTTGCACTTATAAATCTCTTATTTCTTATTTCCTTTTCCCATATGAGACTAATCTCTTTATGATATACAAAACTCTTACACTAGAGTCATGAACATGACTGTAGCAATCCCGACACATGTCAATTATTTTTTAAAAGACACTATAGAAACCTATAACTTATAAAAAATAAAATGATAAAATACACGTAAAAGTGCGCAACATTGTACACATAATTAGACAAGACAGATAATTTTTTTGTATCTTTTCCTGGTAGTGAAGTAATTTTTTATTTTTATTTTTTATTTTTATTTTTTTAATATAATATGATGTAAACTTTTCCTGGTTTTATTTATTTATTTATTTATTCATATTTAACCCTAGCTAGCTTTGGATGCTGCAGAAGCAGAAGAAGCCAAGTTCAAACATTTTGCTCTGCAATAAAGCAACCTGAGGAAAATGGGGGTGACTGGTGAGACAAAACACCAAATCCCAACAAGAAGCTGAAGGCCGAAGCACAAGTTTTACAAATTAATCTTATAATTCGGTGTTTTCTGATGTTCTTTTGTTGTTTGTTAATAATTCAATGAATTATCTGATCGAACAAATTAATTATTCATGCACCATAATCCTCTTCCTCTTTCTCTCACTTTCCAGCAAACATAAAAGCTAAGATACAAAGAAAAGGTAAGAGAATAAAGCTGGTATCAGTCTTTGATAGTAAATATTGGATAATAATTTAAAATGTAACTGAATTTTAATCATATATTGTTATTAAAATACGTAAAAATTTAATATAACTACTAAACTCTCAGTACTAAATCCGAATTTATAAATGAAATATTGTAGCTTTTTGATATGGAATACAGAGACGAAAACAGAAATAGAGCAAAGGAGAGAAAATTAAAACCAAAAGAAACAGGAGGAGAATAAAAGTGCCCCACGATTATTGTGTACAAAGCATTATGTATTATTAAAATGCAAGTCTAGTCTAAATACTTCCTACATTAAAATAATTCTAACAATAATTATAAATTCTAATTAAACATCTCATCAAGTTCTTGACTCATATATGTTAGATTTTGGGGTTAGCGTGTATGCATTTATGTGACTGTAATTTAAAATTTTCTTCCAAAATCACTTTCAAGATCGTGATTATGTCGCTATTGATGTAAACAACTTGTTCTATTAAACTAATCTCCACTAATTTAATCATGTATGCATCTTATTTTAATTATCAAATATAAAAACAACGATAAATAAATTGTACTTCAATTGTCTTTATTTCTTTCTAGAGCTTTTCCTTGAATCTCCTTCCTTGACTTTCCCTCGATATAGTGCATCAAATATTGTACCTCTAGTTATCACACACGTACTCTTCTACGTCCAATTCGCTCTCACTCTTGAGAACTAGAAACTATTTTCTTTCTTAGACGTCGAAATCTCGAATCAGTTTGATCGAGAAACTACTTTTCTTGATTCTCTTAAAGCACATTTGGAACTATTCTAAGAGAAAGAAGGGAGTGTAATTTTGGGCTAGGGGTAATTCTACACCCAGGCCGAATTCTACACATATATTTATAGTGTGGGATTACTTTGTGTGTATCTCAATACAACAAAGATACTCCAAGATCTTTCCAAATCAGAATTGGTCTCTTAAGATATTTTCCCAATTGAATCGGGATTCTTAACTAAATAAAACTTCTAATTTCATCAAATTGGATCTTAACTAAACATGGTGCTAGCCCACTAAGTTAATGCCCAACAGATTAAATATTATCTTAGCCCAATAATTAATTAACTTATTCACTTTCTTAATTTTAATTAACAATTAATTAAAATTACACTTTAATTTAATTTAATTTATATTTCGAATATATTAATAAAATTAATATTTCTTAAATAATCCGATTATCCTAATCTTATTATGAAAACTTATTTTGCCAAAATATTCATTTATTAACTTTTAATAAAATCCTCGAATTGTAACATAGGCGAGAACTATATTTGTGCGATCGTCTTGGGTTCATTATCAAGTAGTAGTGGGACATTATTAACTCTTTAATATTCATCTCTATGATATCCCATAGATCATGGGTAAATGCCTAGCAGCATGCCATGACTCCTAGTCGATGAATGAAGTGAGAAATATATGAACTTGTTAAAATACACTTCGAGCATGTCATCTCATTCTTTCCGATATTTATGTTCCTTATTGAGTCTGGGATCATGGTCAGGTCAAATCCTTTCTAATTGATATATTTCAAAACTCGATCTTTGTGGATTTGATATATCTAAGGTATCCACTACTTTGGTCAAAAACTTGTATCCACAACTTAAGCTTCCTTAGAATATCTATATCTTTTATAATCAAAGTTATCATATCCCTTTTTGAAGCACATGTAACTTCGTATGTTAATCGCTCAAGGCCATCTAGTATTTATTCAAAAGACGTGGATACTCGAATGATGATATACTGATGAATCATGAGTACTATCGTACAAGTCACCATGTGATCTTAGGTCAGAGTATATAATGACATTATGTATTATTACGAAGATCAATTACCTTAGATAATATTACTATATGATTTTATGCTTCTATATTCGTATTCAATATTTCATTCTACTAAAAAAATATCTATTGTTTGTGTCTTTATGCTATGAGACTCATCATCCATTCCATTAATATCATATGTCAATTTAGGCGACATATAACAATATTAGTCAAGTGGTATATTATTGTCCTATATAAAATCATATTTTACCAAGAACTTAATTTGAGACTTATTCGTATAAATATCGCTGACTCTCATAATTACAAACGATTTTTGGATTAACGATATTCATCGGACATAATGCCTTGGGACATACATATAAATATGGATATAATGAAGTGTAGAAAGCTAATTCTTTTTATTTAATAAATAATAAACTATATTACAAAATATTTTCCTTAAATCATGATATTCACAACAGATTTTAGCATATACACTTTAATAATATATAATGTTCACATATTAACATGTCTCACAAAGATGAAAAATCAATATTGTGCCTATATAAGTATTTATCAATTATAAATATTGTGAGTGTATTTTCTTATATCAACCAAAGGTCCCACAATTAAAAACACATCTGATAAAAAAATTGTACGGATCTGAGGCATAAGTGGCCTTAAAATTGCCACCTTTGTTTCCTCAGCTTCAGGTCTCAATGACAGGAGTGGTTCCACCTCAATCGTTTAATAGCTCATTTAAGAAATCATTTAAAGTTTGATTGCACCCAATATTAATAAATATGTATATATTTATACTAAAAAATAAAAAAAAACCCCATATTGTTTTTCCCAAAAATATTGGTGGGAATTGGGGAAATGCCATGAAATATCATTTTCTTTCTGCATATTATGCAGTGAAATTAAAAACTTGTCAATTTTCTCTGTGTTGCGTCCACTGAATCAAAAATTTTAATCTTTCCTCTTTCAGCAACCCACAAGTGGATAAAATGTAATTGGAGTAAGCACACGTGTGTAGTCTACAGATCCTCATGCTCCACTCAACTAACATACCGAGTTCTATAAAGACTAATATTCCTCACACGTGTGAACTATAAACTTTGAAAGGAGGATTTTGCAGTGAACCATGGGAAATGATAGGTTAGCAAATGGAAGATAAAGAGATGATAAAATTTTATTCTTTTGTATATTTCAAAATTATAAGTTTTTTTAAAAAAATTATGAAATCCTTGAATTATAATTTCTAAATACACAAAAAGAAAAAAATATTATTTTCTCTTTGTCCTCTTTATTCACCTATCACTCCTTGTGAACTATATGATCTATCTATCAGTGAAACATAATTTTGCTTTCTGAAAACACAAAATCTGCTTCAAAAAACACTAGCATGATATTGCTAACGAGTAGAAGGCACCGAAAGTGGGTTGTCTATCCCATAATTTATCGTTATTTTCTTTAAAAAATAATAATAATAATTAAATTTAACCTACTATTATTATATAGGAAAAAAATAATGATCATCAAACTCCTAAAATAAATCAATGCGTCCGCTCTACTAATATTGTAATTGATACATTTATATATTAAAGATCTCTGAAAAGGGTAGCCCTTTTTCTCAATAAGGAACAGCAAAACTCTCAAATTTAATTTATAGCGTTAATATTATGATACTAAAAATAATATTATTACAGGTGTAGATCCAAGCTCACATGGTCTTGTGAGCTTGGCTTTGACTCATAAACAAACCTGCTTTGTGAGCTTGAGCCACCACCACCATCACCAACTTGCATATGAGAAGGTTTCAATTCTTGATCAGAAGCAAACAACGGAAACGAACGGTCACGATTACAAGTAGCAAGATGACTTTGAAAGGCGGCGGAGGCGGCGCCGGGGATTTCGCCATAACCCTAAAGGGCTGCCATTGATGGTGGGAGCTTGATGATGAAACGAGCTGTGGCTTCCATAAAACCTATGATTAGTAGTAGTACTAGCAGTACTAGTCCTCCATGAAGAAGGGTAAGTGATATCTGGAGGAGCCGGAGCAGCGGCGGCGGTGTGGGTGGTGTAGTTCATAAGGCCATAGAAAGAAGCATCATGAGAGAACAGCTGAGAATTATTATGGAGCATAGCTGAGTGAAGATGGGCGGCGCGTTTTGCGTGTTGACGCTCTCTTTTGTGTGCGTTTTGATGGCCACCGAGGGCTTGAGAAGTGGGGAAGTTTCTGCAGCAGTAATGACACTCGAATCTTCTGTTATTATTGTCTACATTAGTTTCTTCATTAACATTAGTCTCACACTCTTCGCCGGCGGTGGTCGTGTCACGGCCGCCGGCCCTGCTGCCGAATTCGATGCCGAAAAGGCGAATTCCCTTTTCTTTAACGGGGGCTTGAGGGCGGATGAAGGGTAGCTGAGAGAATGATTCAACGTTCAAGAAGTCATGAGTCTCTTTCTCAATAGTCTTGTTATTGTCCATTATTATGGCTAGGGTTTGG